>LBLO01000319.1:0-31475 GCA_004354395.1 Chondrostereum purpureum | reverse complement strand
AGTAGATAAGGTGAGTGCGGTCCTGGGGTAGGAATTGGGTCAATATAATACACCTATGGCAGAGGGAATGTTTTAAAGAAACCTTTATCCAATCGAACTCGACAGAAGACATCACAATAAAGCGCGAGAAGAACCACAAACGGGCCTTGCGATTCTCGATTGAGAGAGAAAAGGTGAAACGGCGAGAAGGGTCATTGTAGAGGATGTGGGTTGCGGATCCGATGATCTGAGCCCGGTTCTTAACACGATAATCAGTGAAGCACATTGCGTATAGGGTTGCCACTTACTTTGAGGATGTCAAGTATTCTATACAACTTCTTGAATTCGTATAGCCAAACAGCGTCGGATGCGTCTTTGGAGAGAATCGTCTCAGCCTCAGGACCGTCAGCACTGCGTAGCTTCATTTCGAAAGTGGACAATGCAGGTGCTGCAGACAACTTTCCCTTCCTTTGCGAGCGGTTGCCTGCGCCCCTAGGATTGAGCAGCTTGCTGGCACCGTCAGGTTTATAGGATGCGTGTAGATTGTTCTCGGAGTTGAGAGTATAGCTAGGACGTGATTCGACCTCCCATGTTGGACACTTGCCTTCGAAGCCAAGTACGGGAGCTGTAGCCTTCACTATGTCGTTACACAGGAAAGGGAAAGGTTCGAAGGCGACATCTTCCTTTTCTGTCATATCCGCCGGGTCTATTGGGAAGGCTTTCCAGCGATCACCAGTGACAAGATGGGCAGTAGCGGCCACTATTTTTTTGAGATTTTGCTGGGACATGGGAGGGAGCACCGAGCTTTTGAAGAACTCTAGTGAAACTTCAGCAACATATCCTTGAAGATCTTCGCAAAGATCGTTTCGGGCTTGCTTGAGGCCATGGGTTTCATGGAAAGGTTTGCTGTCACTCATTGGGGTTTTTCGCGGTGTGTTTCCAAGGCTGTATCGCGTGGGCTTGGGACTGAGCGCCGGACTAGTGATCGGCGGCAGAGACTTGTCGAGGGAGACCGCGCTAGGGAGGTGGGGAGACGGCTGAGACATAACGTGAGTGTTGTAGTGTAGAATTTTGCAATCCCTCATCTCACCTTATATACCGCCTAAAGGTAAATAACAAATTATCGTTGAAAGGGCGTCCCAGATGGGAGAACAATGGAAAGAGCAATGACAACACGTGGTCGTTCACTTTCCGTGATGGCCCATCATCATGATCAATATATTCTCCATATGTAGCTTACAGCCAAAATAGGCCATAACGAGGGCTACAGCCGCTGAGCTGGGCTGCTGGCTAGGTAAACTTGGGTGGCTAATTTATGACCGTAAATCGGGAGATGTTTATCCGCTCAATTATGATACTGTAGTTTTGTCTCTACTGGTATCTAAGAGTTATTTTGCAGAGTAAACAGGAAAATAACTGTGTGTCGACACTGCCGAGCAACCTTTGACACGAGGCTGATGGCATTCGGCCCAATGCCTTAAAAGGGGAATGACCTTGTTCTCCATGCACTGCTGGCAGTGTCCTATTTCTGGCGGGAAAAAACAGGCAGGAAAAGATGTTTTTTCGAGAGAAAAACAGACCGGAACGGGTGGTCCGGGGCGTCCCGGAGCGGCCCGTTGTGTTTTTCCAATGAAAAAACAATGAAAACATTTTTTTCCGCCTGTTTTTTCGGTCAAAAACATGACCCTGCCAGCAGTGTGGTAATGCCCCTTTTCTCTCTTGTGCCTTTACATATATCCCTTCGGCCGATTCTTAAGTGTTCATGCCATCAAGCATAGGTGTGTATTCCAACAGTCTCCCCTCCTCGAAGTCGGGGTCAGGCTAAGGAGCTCGGCCAGAGAGTTGTGTTTTTTTTTTCGATTTACTTGTCAGATGAAGCTGATTATCTCATTTCTACAATCCAACATATCACGGTGAATAGGTAAATGTCAACCTGTAGACAGTTCAGAGACAGTTAACAAAAAGCACAGTATTTCATGTTTTGTGATATCATCATGAATATAACTAGTCTGTTATTATTGTGTAGTTTGCAAGTGCTTCTCCAAGCACGTCCACACCTTCTTTTCGGAGTGTTTAGGCGCCACCTGGAATCCCTGTTGTTGAGCCAAGTCCCGCACATTACTGGGATAGTCAGTGATAATCCCATCCACACCCCAGTCGAGCAGGTTTTGGGAGATACTCAAACGATTCACCTGTCAATGGATCTCTTTAGATGGAATTCCCTGACAAAAGGAACATCTATGACTTACAGTCCAAGGCTTCACCAACATGTTCAGCTCGTGAGCTGCATTTATCATATTTGGTTCCGTGAAAGGAATATATCCCGTTTCAGCCGGATCTGTTCCATTGAATGTGTGTGGTGGTGACAGGATGTCAGCATTGATGTCCGCAGCGGCGTTGACCAACTGCACTCCAAGAGTTGCTCCTGGGAACGCATCTATGCGCCGTCCAGCAAGCCAAGGCGAGGTACTATTATCTGGATTGATATACGTATTGCTTTAAAATGGTTAGTTTGAGTGCAGATACGGGCCACAAGGAAACATACTTGGCAATAAGTGCTGCAGTTGGGATGGAAGGATCAAGAGCCTAGGTTGGAACTCAGTTGGCAGCAGATCATCTCCTGTCCAAACGGTATACATACTTTCATGGAAATTAATGTCCTCCAATCGAAACTTTGATACTAACAAGCATATGAGTTGAGATTCAGGAGAATATACACGACAGGTCGCTCACAGTGATGGAATGATAGTACGGACTACTCTTGAACGCTTCATGTTGCAACTGAACAAAAGCGTCTACTTCACGCGTCAGGTTAGGAAATTGCGCGTCGATCTTCGACTCTATATTGAAAAGCACAGTGTGCTTTGGGTCCACGCATCCGACAAAGTCAAATAGCTCTGGTAGGGTGGATAATTTCGTTCCAGGGTACGTCAGCTGCAATGCTACATTATTCAAAGGTGGAATCATTTCCGCGATTCTTCAACAAAGGATATGACGTACGATAATCAAAAAGACGGAGAGTTCCACAGTCGAGAGTCTTGATCTGGGCTAGTGTCAAATTCGCAATGTATTTTCCTACGTAGGGGAAGTCGGGGTCGTCCTTGAACTGGAACAATAAAACCAGTATAAGACACTATTGAGAGCCCTAAGAAGTATATCGGCTCACCGCAGGNCTCGTATCTTGACATTTTGTAGGATCAATGTTCTCGTCGTGCCATACCAAGACGTGACCGTCCTGTGAATACATGGGTACAACTTCTGTTCACATATACCGCGGGGACGTACCTTGGTAATACCGTTGTCCAGCTCGAGAGTAGTAGCGCCATGAATCAAACCCCTACATCACATTCCCGTTCAAACGTCAACTGTTCTATGCAAAGACGGGAACAAGTACCAAGCAAAACTGGGTAAAGTGCTCTCCACTGTATTCCCTCTGCCACCACGATGTGCCTGATATTTTCCCTCAGCATAAACCGATGTGCTTGCATCCACGAGAACTGGAAACATACCTGAACATCGAAGTACCTTTCATTCGTCGGAACTCCGAAAGGACTTGCCAGACTGCGCGCTAACAATCCAGCAACAACAACGACGGACCTGAGAGACATGATGAAAGGGGAAGATACCGAAGAAGAACCCAACGGTGGGATTCTCCGAGCGGCTGATTTTATACGTATGCATGCAGCGATCAACGCGTATCCCCACCTACTTGGGAGTATTTACACACGTTTCTGATGTACCCGCTCTCTTCACTTTACGCCCTCGCGGAAAACCAAACGTGTTATTTAGGAAAGATACTGTCGGAAGTGCGGTCCGGGGATGCCAGTGAAGACTGAGAGAGGACAAACGTGCAAATGAGAAACGACGTCATTTGTAAACCGTGGTTAAATAAATAGATGTGGGTGTAACTGTATCGAACGCTTCCTATCTCTTGCTTGGTCGTTCCTTGTCCGGAGGATCCTCTGACTTGGCTACCCCATCTGCTGATGCTTGGCCTTTCAAGTTTGCCAGACCAAGGTTCTTCCATTCATCCCTCTCCATTAACCCTCTAGTCGAACCAAGTGAAAACTCATTCACAACCCAGATAACAAAAAGAAGCTCACTTATCCATCCGACAGTTCAGATATTGCTTGCTCAGCTCTCTACATGGAGAAGAGGTGCTTGAATTGTCCTTTAGGCATGTCATATACAGCGTCATTTTCTCTTTGCATTCCGCTGTGCAATTCTCGGTTGGCAAAGATATGGCTATAACGGGCAGTGAACTAACCATAGTGATCTATTGGGAAAGAGCCGCGATCTGGAGGAGAAGATTTAAAGCCTGCATTGATAGAAGGCGGTCGTCCAAAAGACATAATTGAAGGAGGGAAAGGAATGAAAGTCCGGAACATCCGGGACGCCTCCCGTTGGATTCGCAACACTGCCACTGATGCAACGCCGCTTTGAGTGGCATGATACTAGAGGGGCCGACTTTGTCGACTCGGACCTTACTATCAGGCATTATAGTGAGTATATTCTGATTATTTGATTATTGATATTGTGCACATCTCGGAGTTTAGTACGAACAACATGGCATTACTCCTCAACAACCAGCGGAGCCTACTTGACCTGGGTTGACCAGCGCTCTGAATTAAACCCAAAGGTTAAACCTACGCTGCTCGTCGCCCGGCCGAGCTGCGCTCGGCCAGCTCCTCACAGCTCCGCCCATACATAAATACCACAAATGTCTTTCTGGATCCACATCCGGGAAACGAAGGCAAAGTCACATATGAAGAGAGTATTTATGTCAATAAAATAGGTTTATTGCACTGAAAATGAAGATAGTTAAAAAGAACTTCGAAGCATAACTCTGCAATACCAATGCTTCCAGATACGATGCGCGAGAGCTGTACAGTGTAGGTAGTGAATACTTATACCCAATATGATGTCTTTGCCAATGAAATCGACTTTGATGTTAAGCCTGCGCTGAGCAGTGCCTGTGTTGCATGTGTGAAGTGGCAAGGGAGAGAATCAACTCGTAGTGTCTCCTGAAATTCAGGAAGGCGAGGAGGGAAGGCCAAAAAACTCCCAAGGCCAGTTGAATGACGGGAATACGAGATGAGATGGGTGCGTCAACTTCAATGGTCACTGGCATTCCCTGCGAGTCACGCGTGATGATGACATAAGCCGATTTGGCGGGGAACGCGCTGATGGCGTGGCAAGCTCTTAAGCTGGCATCCTCGACCATTAAACTAGTACATTGCCTGTACAAAAACATTGTCTACGACTTATTTAGTGTATATAATGTATGTCCATCAGAAACAACAGAGATCGGGGTACAGATCCGTTCATCATAAGCCATCTTCCGAACCGTCAATCGAACCCATTTCGACATCACTATCTTCCTTCTCCTCCTGCCCCGATCCCTTTTCTGGATGTTGCACCTCATCGACAACTCCTTCTTCAGCTGACAAAATGCTCCTTAGACAGTTTATTTTGTCCTGCTTCAACCGCTTTCCTCCAATCTTTGGCATTTTCTTCCCAAGCTGTCGGAAACGCTGTCGATGCCATTGAAGCTGCTCATTAAGCATCGGGACAGTAAGAGAATCAACCACTTCTCCAAGTTCCATGACATGGGTAATGGCCTCAACTGCTGCTGCCTTTTCAACCCTCTGGGCAACCTTTTCCTTGTTCTGTACCCCTTCTTCTGCATCATGCTGGCCCTGCTTCCTCTTCCAAAGTTTCATCAACTGGGATTTATCAACTTTCCGTGCACGGCCTCGAAGTCGACGGCGCTGCGCTAAGGATAGTTTTTGGATAAAGAGCGATGTTTTATTAAACTTGTAAGTTATTCTTGCATTATGTGCATGGTGCGTCATGTTAGGAGCAATGCGATACATCCGGCGCTTATTTCCTAGGGCACTCTCATTAAGGTCGTTTGTGGCAGGTAGTGGCACCCGATTGCGCTCCTCCTGTGTCGCATTCCAGATATCCCCACCCTCGGCAAACTCGGCTGTAAAACGTTTCCACGTCTCTAAGGCGCCCCTAAAAAATGCGACGAGAAGAGGGCGGATATGAGGGAGGGATGGAATCATACTGTGGATCATGTAGAATGCCTCAGGGCGCTCCCAGACCCTTCCGTCGAATGACCCAGTCTTATAATCAGCTGAGGGGGAGAGGAGGATGTCAGGATCGTCAATGACATGCTCAAGGAAAGCACGAAGACGGGAGTGGAGCGGCCCAAGATCAACAGCATTTGCGGACTGCCCTTGAGGGCCGCGAGCGTAACGGAGGTAAGGATGTGTGACGGCCTGTGAATACAGGGACAAAACGCAAAGCTCGTGGATTGTTCCGATATCGTGTAGGCCGTCGTAAACATTCTGCTCAATATTGGTAAATGTCCCTGTGCCCTTCTTATCGCGAACTATCTCTAGAAGCTTGATCCAGAAATCCCGATGGACAATGAGCTCACTTGCGGCTTCCCCGTGCGAATGGTAGCGAACATTGCTCGTGTCAGGGAAAGTGAAGTCGAAACCAAGGAGGTACTCAGCACAACACTTCACCGTGTCCTGCTGTCCCTTCTTGGAGTCTTTGTGACGGAAAATAGAACCGGCCAATTCGGTGAACTTCTCTGCTCCTCCTTTTGCAGTCTCGTATACTCGTTTTGCAGCTGGGCCTGACGGATCTGCATCCACTGCTGCACGATTGTCCTTGTTAATTAACTTCATAGGACCGTCGAACTCTGGATTCTCAAGCCACCACTGTGCCATCGCCTTTACGCCACCCTTTGTTGCATTCATATCTTTGTGCATGCAACAGCCTACCCAGAGAAAGAGTCGAATGGAGCGCTGTTCATCATCCGAGAGCTTCGCAAACTCTTCCTTACCAACCCTCCTACACACTTCATCGTATGCTTCCTTGAGATGGTGTGTCTTTTCATCCTTTGTTAGACGTTCCCACTGCTCTGCTCCTCCGGCGTCTTCGATAGATGATTCTGTGATCTGAGTAAGTACTGGAAGCAGACTGGCAGGTGTCATAGATCGCAGCGCGTCCTCTCCTCGTTTCTCGTCCATTGACTCTTCCTTCCACACTTTCCATAACCTAACGAGAGCTTTTTGGTCTGCAGAATGGTCGGAATTGCAACCTGTAGACTTGCTCGGAAGATCACGCTGGTCCATGGTAGAGTCCTCACCAAAGATGTCTCGATGAGTCTCTTCCATCTCCCTAGCACGCTCTTTCCATCCGTCTAACTGTGCTCGTGCAGTATGTTTGGTGGACGGATGCACTCCGACTATTTGGTCAATAACGGCGCCATTCTTCATCCTGCATCTGACGTGGCGTCCATCGTAACTCACATGCTTGTGAGTCGTACCATCGCCGCTGAATGTTAAGCCTGTTTATCTATTAGAATATCATTTTTATATGCTTCACCAGAGGATCACTCACTTTTGCACTGTTTCACCATCTCTGCTGTATTTGCTATACTCGCAATACCACCCTCAAGAACAATCCTGCCAACTGAACGTGTCGAGATATTTCCTTCGATCGTGACCTTCAGCGCTGCGGCAACAAGTCGAATCACCTCATCAATATGTTCTACCCCAACCTTTGCRGCAACTAGGTCTCTAACCAGTGCRCGGCACTCCTCGGTAATGACACCCTTGTCCTTCATGAGCCAGGTCCCCACATTCGCTTTCGCAAGAGCCTTTTTGATTGCCTTTTCTTTTGAGAGCTTGAAGCGTGCCACTCTCATAACCAATGCATGGCCCTTCTTTTTGAGCTTTTCGTGGGCTTCAAGCGCTGCTTCTAGTTGCCCTCGTACAACTTCGAGCACAATGGCAACTTCATCGGCTCGCTTTGACTCCAAATCCGCTCTCGCTTCGGCTACAGTGAGGTTCTGCTCTAGGGTTGTAATCGTCATGTCTCTGCGCTTCAGCTTTCTTCTCTCATTATTACCACGCTTCAACAGCTCATCTTTCTTCCTCTTCAACTTCTCTACCTGTGCTGACAGTGCAGCAACAATACCATTATTCTCCTTGTTGGCAGAGCTTGCCACAGCTATGACTGGAGGTGAGCACATATCGCGGGATTTGTGCAATATATCAAGTTGCTCTCTCTTTTTAGGCGTAAGAGATTTCGGGCCACCTCCGAAACGAAGATATTTTGGAATCCGAGCCATTTCATTGAGGTACGTAGGGTAGAGGATCCGTCGAAGGAGAAATTGAATGAGTCAAATTGCATTAGGTAAAGGATATTTTATATTCAGAGTTTTTTTGGACTGCCCCACGATGACAGCGCTGTATCGCACGGATCTCCAGTCTCTCATGATTTAAAATTCTGATTTATTACTCTTCATGTAATGGCCACCCTTTCCCCCCAGAATTCGGGTGATTTATATATATTAGTATCCATATCTAAGCTTAGGGTCATGCTGCAGACAATTGCTTTGACCATTACATGAAGAACATTAGTATGTAAATTTTACTCCCTACAAGTTTAAGCACATTTCTTGTGGGTCATCCTGTATATGGGGCATCCGTTACGATGAGGCGTTTGGGCGCATGGGAATAAATGCGTCGGAGTTTAAATCTTGCACGGAGTGCCAGTGACCATTATTTATGTCATAAAGTAGACCTTGCTATGTACTCAAGTCAAAATTTCGAGTCGCTCAAATTGCCTAGCACCTCCAACATACGTCACAATACCGACGCAAACAATTGAAAATTTGAATGGTTATTTGCACATCATGCACAGGAGCTATGATTAGCAAGTCATACATAGTTCATTATTTAAACTCTCTGCTGTAACTCCTTCAATGCCTGCTTTAACTCCTCGATGTCCTTCCTGAAACCGTTGTCTGAGTTGGTGGTTTCAGTGCGCGGGCCTCCATACCCTCCCCCATCCGGACTCGTAGGCTTTCCGTCATCTTGGGCAAGCCACTCATCAAGTTGTTCTGAAATAGTCCTCGCTTTAAGACGGAAGTGAGTGGTAATAATATCACTGAAAGGTTCAGGAGGGGATTTGAGATTTGAAAGCATCTAAAAGTGTTCACTCAGTAAGTACTCTCTAATTTTGACTTGGGAAATTCGTACAGCTGTTTTTACAACCATCCTTCGGACATTGGCGGAATCTACGGGCCAAAGTCAGCAGGGTCGAGGATATGAAGACTTTCGACACTTGCAGGCTTTTGACTGAGGTGTCCCTGCGCTTCCCGCCCATCCAGGTTCATTGAGGTATGGTTCGTCGCAGAGTATCATTGACTGGATCGAGATCAGAACCTGTGGACCAAGGCTTTAAAACTGCTCTCCCGATCGTGACGGATGACAAGAAGAATCACCTGTAACAGCGTCGACTTTCCTGATACCCAACCAGGTCCCTGCCAAGTGCCCAAGAGAGACAGACATACTTTTCCATCCTATGATATGAGATGAGAACAACTTGAACAACAGCTCGTGAAGCTAGTTAACGATTCTCACGGCGTATAAATTTGGATTAAAACGATATTTCCCACCGTTAGTCTACGCATTGTTAGAAGCGCCAATAGATAAGTCTAAGATGTACACACCGTCATGTACTTGACCGACGGAGGGCCTTGATTATAGCTTGGACCTAGAAAAACGTCGAATAGATAGCTACACCCGTCAGCGGGTTACTTCTGGCAATCGAGACAAAACGGGCTTACCATCCATTGTGATATCTATCCCGCAAGTCAACATTCGCCAAATATCTAGGTTTAAATGTTCTTACGGAGTTCCTTCAGGACCAGTAATTAGGACTTTGATCACGTCCACTCGAGTTTCATCCGCACGCAAGAAGATAGAGGAATCCCAGGCAACAGGCAAGTTTGTTGATAGAATTGCAAGCTGTTCATAAGGTAAGTGACTGAACGTTCGTCAAGAAAGTGTTGATGTCACCTCTTTGGCAATAGCCAATGACCTCTTGGGTATATCAGAGTTCGCCAACATGCGGGCCTCGTTATTATAATAGAACTTGAAATGGGGTGTTGTGTTTTCTTCCTTGGTGTCACTGGTGCTAGGAGGAATAGTTAAATCGCAATACTCGAACCGGACACGATTAGCCCATTCAAGGTATGTCTTCTTGAGACTTTCCTCTGTAGCCCCGGGATCGATACGGACCTCATGGCCAGAGGCCGCCACGTTGGGAAGTGAGGAGTGCAGGCGATCAACAAAAGTGTCTCCTTTTGTATCGCGCAACGAACGGTCAATAGCTTTGATAGTGGACAGAATACGACGACAGAAATCGAGGAGTTTCTGATTCTCGTCCGTCACGGTTGGACCAGACGCTTTGGTCTTTCCCTTGGGATCTACCGTCATACGTTTTTGTTCTTCGGTCAGTTCTCCCGTCGTTTCTTCAGGTGGTTTCGAGCCTTCTAAGCCTTTTATAGCGGCGTTTGCTTGTATGGCAATTCCTTCCAACAGTTCACGGGGGCTTGCGCTCCCCTCGTATTCAATGGTGCGTTCACGAATATGCCCACCATCCTTTGTCTTCTTTGTTATCACATTTTTCACCGACGAAACAGCNATGATGGGCATAGCCATCATGCTGGCTAACGCTTCATGGTTTGAGATAGTCTTGCCATGAATGTCAACGAGTGTGCAAAAAGTTGAATGGCCCGCATTTTCTCACCTCCAACCATTCTTGTAGATGTCAAGAGAGTATGAGTGTAGACACCTTGATTAGCATAAGAACAGTCCTCACCAAGAAGCTCGAAATAGAGTACGGAACGTTCTGACATATCTGCGAGGGAATCGTTTCTTAGAAGAGTGCTGCACACGTAATTGAACCTTCTACGAAGATGCGCCAATGCAGTTGGATGAACGAGATAGTCACTTGCTTGCCCACCGCCTGCTCGATGTAGCGACGGAAGATATACACGAACAGAGGTTAAGAGAGATCCGATTCTTTGGTCTTTCACTTTCTGTGCGGCCAAAGCCTCCGCTTGTCCAGTGTTCTGAAAGTGATATTCAAATGATGAGAACCCTCCGAGTGGCGAAAGTACTCACATCTTCCTTTTGTTCTCCAGCATACCCAATACCACCTTTAGCCTTCTTATTCGAATAATGATAATCTTCGTCATCTTCGTAGATCGCAGATGTATCACCCGCTTTGCGGCGTTTGTTCGATCTATCCTTCGAGCTACAAGGAATGGTCTGCTCGGAAAACATCTGTTCAATCATGGACAGGCCAACCCCAAGAATGACACCCTGTAGATTTGAACAATGGAAAAGGGAATCCCTCTCGGAACCAGTGCTCGATTTCTTGGCTTCCGTTGTGATGGGTTCCCCGCAGGCAAGGCAGAACGTTGAATGGCAGCGAGTGCATGTTGCTTCGACGATACTCCTCAAATGCGCGATGTACGACGAGAATGCAGGCTATTGTGAGGTTAGTCGTACGCGCATCGCACACTATTCTTGGGCCAGAGTACTCACATATATAACAAAAAAGTCTTGTTTCTTTCGGGTTATACTTGCTCCGCATTCTTGTGGACATTTACAGACTCCTTCACTCAATTCTAAATAGAGGCCGAACAGGAATGACTGCTCGCCACCCTCATGACAACCTTTCATCCATTGGTTTTGTGTCATAAGTTTAACGGGTTCATTGGAATCTGGAACGGTAATCATCTGCGAGTCCTCTTCGACTTCGACCACTTCCTGTCGCCTGTCCTTCGAGAAGAAAATGCCTGTGACGATAATCATTAACGGTACAAACTAGTCATGTAGTAGCTTTCGTATCTAACCTGAATAAGGATCCCCATCTTGCACGTTCTTAGTGGTTTCTTCATGGATGTCATAGTCAGAGTCGTAGTCGACGAAATCATCTGTAGATATTGAGCGAAATATTCTTGGCTTGGAGTAGAGTGAGGGATAAACCTTCTTCACCATCGTCGGTATCTGCGCCCTCGTCCATTCCGTCGTCGTCATTATCAGGCGTCTAAGATAGGGTTCGTTGGAAGTCGATTTCCCCATGGGAGGAAGAGTACGTACGGCGATCCGGATGGGGCGTTTCACTTCATTAGTGGAAACCATCGGGATGTCTCCGTCTTCATCTTGAACGTCGTCAAACTTTCCCTCAAATATGTTCTCTGCTGCCTCCATCACATCCTTATGCTTTCGAAGAGCTGCCCGCGCCTGGGCAGGAGTCGCACCCTGAGGAAAAGAGAAGTCTAATGAGCATTCATGTATTAGAGAGGCTACCTTCGAAGGTCAGCTACCATCTCGACCAGTTGCTTGACTTCCTTCTCCATATCGACTGCGTAGCAGTGATGGGCCTATAGTATCTAAACAGGAGGGAAGATCGCGATGAAAAACAATGGATCTCAAGCAATGTGGTAGTAGGACAGAACGAGTGGAAATGGTTATGTAAAGAGACTCGTGCGTAACGGTCACGGCCAGATCGACGCTTTGAACGCCACAGTTCCCATATTCAACTTCTGCGGTTTTCTTCGCGTCGAGTTGTTGAGAGGTTCAAGAGAGCCCTCACATGCACCCCCGTATATAAAGATTCTTCGGAATGTTTCTACATTACATATATACATTCTATCACGAGCAGGGACTGTAAACAAAGACATTGCCCAATGGCCTTCAGGAAAATTCTCCAACATTGGCTGAGTCCTTGTTCAACTTTTCATATTCTTTTTGAATCTGTGACACGAAACTTTCGATACTGTGACCGCCCTATGCAATTGCAAAGTAAGTAACCTTGGTATGAAACCCCGGTGGTAAAGATCCAAACCTCGCAATCTTTCCATTCATAATTATCGCGGACGCATATAGAGCGTCCGTTCAAGACAACAGTACAACTTTTCCTGTAAAATAAGATTAGTGAAAAGTCATGTAACACTGACGAGCCGCAAAGGTACATGGACCGTGGACGTACGTGATGTGCAGATTCTTTACAACCTTTGCGCTTTGTTGCAACAGTTGAATACCTTCGTCACCCCGGCCAGTTCCATCCTTGCCTGCACATTGGCAATCCCTCCTACCTCCCAACTAATATCATTCTTACCAGCGCAGTAGAGAGCAACATCGGGTGTGCCAATCAGTTTACGATCGAATGAGTTTTGACATTGTACAAATTTCCACCACGTTGCAAAGGGAGTATAGCTGGCCACGCATAATTGCTGGACATTTCCAGCGCACTCTAAAGGACCGTGCTTGCAAGTGGTTCCAAAAATCGGTTCAGAGGGATTCTCTCTATTATCATCCTCAGATGGAACTATCCGGGGCGAGCGTGAATTACAACTCACTCAGCAACATATATCAAAGATAATTCAACTTTATCCAATACTTCAGCTAGCACCTCCTCAAAATGTTTCTCGCAGAAGATAGCATCGGGACATTGGCTCATTACGGCCAGCTGCATAGGCACTACGACATGAGAAGATTCAAAGGTTTTTTGCGGTGTAGTGATAGAGCCGAAAACAGTAGTTAAACCAAGCAAAGCTGCGATGAAGACTGACATCGGTAACCAGAGGTGGGGGGAGGAGACAAGAAACCAGCTAAAGTGATGTAGGGTTCCGAGATGGATATGGCGTCATGCCCCGTTAAACTGTCGTGAACAAGGGGGCTTAGAATGCAATGCAAGACTATTTAGTCATGCTGCTCTACAACAGACGCGCATCCTTCTCAGGTACTGGAGGAAGGAAACCTCTGCAACGAGACTGGAACACTGTTTGCAAGAGTTAACATAGAGCGTCAAGAAGATACGAGACTTACATGCCTTCCATGGTGCGTTTTCGGACGATTGACTCGACTACAAGCTCATTGTGGATTTGCTTGCGCTGCGAGGAAATCATGACAACCATTTGAGTGCCCTAGTACTGATAAGAACTCACCATAACTTCATCAGAATAAATTTGAGCCTGTATTCGTCTTCTCGTAGTAGGATTCCCATCGTCCTCTTGAAGACTTCTTTGTTTTTCTTGCATGGAAGAATCCATTACCCCCACGCAATAATCAATCAACCCTGCCCTTCGAGTCCAATTGGCTTTACAATGAGATTGCATCGGTCATCGTATATATGAGACAGCTAGGTGGACTTACATATTAATTCCCGCCAAAGATGAGCGCACGCTTGTTCCTCAACAGTTGACAAGTCATCCTTCCCTGTCGTCCTGTCTCTTTGTCTGGCCATAGCTAGAGCTCGATTATGGCGCATGGTAATACTGTCATCAAGTTTTCGGTACTCGCGCAAGAGATCTGAACGGCGTCATAGTGAATGGGAATGTTGTAGTGAACTACTGAAATGTCCTTACCTTTGAAGGAAGAAAGGTCTCTACATGTCAGAGGCGACACGGTCTTCCCTTGTTGCGCCTCACTCGTTGGAATTGCAGGGAATGGTTTGCTCGATGACATGTGTTTGCTCTGTACTGTCGCGCCGAGTCAAACAGCTGGGCTTACTCGGGTCTCTTAAATAACTTGGACCAACAACTGCAACGTTTGGACCGATGGGGTCAAACAACTCTCGACCTGCCTAGAACTATGTCCGGCAATTTACAGAAAACAAAGAAATGTACTCCCATACCTGCTGTAAGGAATCAATAACGGACACAGTGTATTCAATAGCATATCTCGTACGCTATCTGGGCCAACATGGCAACACCGAGCAAGACATTGCAGGATAGACGCCTCCGCAATTAAATCCAATGTGTCCTTTGTATGTTATACAGGGGAAACCCTCAAAGTGTGTTCGCGCCGCTTGCAAGTCTTTGAAAATAACTGCTTCGATATCTCTGTTCCACCTGGCCAGCGTGAGTGTTAGGTGCAGGGATTCATCAAATGTACTGCACTGAGTCCAAGTGACACAGGCTTCTACCACAGACCAACAAATACAATAAATAACTATATGATACATGTGCATATACAGACAAAGGTCAAATCACTCAATGAACAAACCTAATAAGACAAGTGTATCATGTGGCGAAAAGTCTTTCCATAGGGAGACGTCATGAAATTAGATATAATCTTTCCTCTGAAGATGCAAGGAACTGCTCCGACGGCGCAAGCGCTTTAGGCTTTCTTTTTCGGCTCGTGGGCTTGGGAACATAGCCATGCACGTCTATCTTATGCCGATGGAGTCGAGCAGGATCTTTAAACGTTACGCTGCACTCTTCGTAAGGGCATTCTTTGAGTGCCTTTCCTGTGCTAGTGTACGCATATAAGTTGCGGGTTCCTGCTGCAATTTAGCGCGATATCTAACGAAACTTACTGTGCGGCGGATATATGGACCTCCAAAGAAGTTTTCTGTGTTTTCCGTCAGAACGACCATTAATATCAGAAAAATACTAACCTGCGCATAACGTAAGGGACAATATGTGCAGGAGAACCGTCTGAAGAATCAGCCTAGTTAGTAGCCAACATCGATGCATAAGAAAGACTACGCTCACTTGACTGCGAGGTGTACAGTTTCTACATGCCGTTTCATCAATTGCTTCTTTGCACTGTAGTAGCACTCTGAGCCATCCTCCATACCCCAGTTACACTTCCAATGCGTTTTCCCAGGTTCTTTCGGGTTTGGTTCACATGTTGCATGTCTTTTCCATTCATCAGGGCCGGGGAAATCTGCGGGGTCTGGAGGTGTCGGAGGCGCCTTCGGACGTGTCGGAACAGGTCTGTTAGCGGGAGATCTTGTTGAAACGTGGGTTAGGCTAGGGTCAGCGCAAGGCCGTTCGTGAACTGTCTGACCCCCAACACACTCCGAGCATGACCGCACTTTGGGTTGCGGATATTGCACTTGCAAATGATTAGATTCCCCTTTGTACGGAACTTTGCATCCGCCCATCGGCTTCCCGCTACGGCCTGGCTCTGAAATAATATGAATCTTCCTATTGGAATTTATGCCTTAGAAAATGAATGAGCGGTTTCAGCAGGGAAACAAACCGAAGAGGTTCAACAATTGTTAGGTGTGATACACTGTGAATACCGTCAGTTGACTTCCAAAACTTGACAAAGAGAGGACCGAAGTACTCGTCAAGAGGTCGATATCGCTTCAGTCCCGAGGTAGGTGTCGATGGACCGGATGAACAGCTACTGAGCTCATCTCCTGAACTATCAATAGGCAGAGATAACCTTGCCTGCAGATCCTGAGAGCGGTGTTTTTTCATATAGAGAATGGGTACTTGACGGCGCCCAGTGAAAGGTTGCAGATTCCCCCACTGGAAGGTAGCAGTCGTAGTGCTGAACTTGCCGAGAGATGGCCATGTCCGAGGCAGACCATCACCTTCAATCGGAGATGACGATAGAGAGCGATCGCTTCAAGTGAATGTGCAATGAGCCACGGGGAACACAAGTGAGAGGAAGAGAAGTGCCCACTTTACTGTATCGTTTGTAGTCTCATTATCCCTGAATTTAAGATATTTAGCTTTCCAGCGCAAGTGCCATAGTTCAATGGATGTACGGTTTGTCAGTCATTCTCCGGGAATGTGCGGTGGCGTGCGCCATTGCGCGTTCCAAATCACCCGCCAGCTGATATTCAGGCCGAAGAGGCATGCCAATATTCCAGAAATGGATGGTAAAGATGAGTCTGAAGGCAAATATATTTAGCAATTACTTTGACACTCTTGGTTTGAGGAACGCCACAAGTCTCCCCCAAGCATGAAGATATTATTACCTGTTACCTCAATGGCAGATTCAAGGTGTGTAGAAGAGCGAAGGCTGCAAATGATGATGTGGCGCCTGAAAACAAGGGAGGGGNTTGAGAAACGGGAAGGGTGTTATGGGTGCAAGATTGCTTCCTTTAAATAATAGCCAACGTAGAAAATCAAGGTCCCGAACTATCGGCGGAAAGCGAATGCCACAAGCGATGGTCCAAGATCGCGTGTCGAGATCTCAACAAAGTGGATCGATCTTTGACATCAGGACCCAGGTTGGCTGGAAGCGCCCTTACCGACATCCAAACTAGGAGGAAGAGCTCATTGTGTGGCTTCCCGGTCTTGGAAGCTCTCAGGATCCTTACTTAGTTACTCAGGCTAGCGGGTGGGGSCTCAATGTAAGTAGCCGGAGCCGCCGGAATAGTGTTCCCAAGGAGCATTGTCTACGCCCTTAGTCCGAGTGGATAGTAGTACAAATCTCAACTTTGGCCTTCATGAAGCACCCCGGAAATAAAGATTGGGATGTCATACAGACAGATACAATTACAACACTACGGGACCACCAACGCCTGGCAGTTCTAGTAGGAGGAATGAGTGCTGACTTCCATAGGGCTCAATCAGTAGACCTACACGGTTCGAAGCTCGCAAAAGTCGGTAGCTCGGAACTTCCTGCCAAATGGGAGCTCCAGTCCTCTTCAACAGCTCCAGTCGATTCTTGTGGGTTGTCCCGTAAGATAGTGGGTAAGGACAGCGTCGTCATCAGCCCCCTTCCAGACTTCTTGCTCTTTGGAAGAGCCTTTACGGGTCTGGTACGGTAGGAGGCTAGTGACCCAGTGTGTGGTTTGTTATTCCCATCTTCAGTCGTTTCACACAACATTTCTATATCTTCAGGGTCTATAACATCCTCGGTCATAGAACGGGAACGTTTACGCGGGAAAGAGGTCGACTTCGTGTGGCCCGCATCAAGAATCGGGTTGCTGAAAACATCATTCAAAGTATCAGTGGTTGATCGGAAGATATCCAATCCACGAGACGTAGTTTCGCTAGAGGTGGGGAAGGTTGGTTGAGGGATGTGTCTGTTAGTGACATAGCCTTCTTGCACGGCTAGGTAGAGGCAATCAGTCGTTCTGTGGTCATAACAGTAGTAATAATAATTCAAGTACACACATTGTCTCACGCGACGTCCCATGTTAGCAAGCTTCCCCCTAAGCTCGGAGGGGATAGAGCTGCTCTGTGACGCGCTGTTCAGCAAGGAATGGGTAAAATGGATAGTTGTGCAAGACAGTCATTGCTCTCACAAATTGTCGCGGGCAATATCAGAGGCCCGGATTTCATCCGTTAGTATTCGCTTTTTGTCTGGGTCCAACGACATTGGAACGAATAACCCAAGGGTTTGACACAAAGAAAGGAACCTAACAGCTTAAGCTTTGCCTTGGATGGTCGCAAGAGATCTAGGTTGTGTTTCTGTCACGTGAATGGCGAGTTCTGCGATTCTGATTCTAAATTGGGATTCGGGGCGCCATCCCAGGAGCCATGGCCACGGATTGTATGTCCATCCCCACCAATCTTTGAGAAAAGATATGGGTAGTTCAGAGTGTAAGAGAACAATTGGATTAAACACATGGTTCTTGACAAGGAGTCAAGGGGTGCTTCTGTAGTGTCTGATTTCCGAGGCGTCACCCACAGACCCATATGAGGGACAACATGTTACTAGTAGGCACATCTTCAATCTTCGGATGCGTGCATTCCGGTGCCATTGTTTCGATAATCTCAAGAGAGACCCAATTGCAGTTACGCTGGTTGAGGATACCAGCAACTTGGGTGGCTCCCGGGATACATTGTGACAAATTAGCTAGCCGCTTTACCTTTCCCTACCTACGAGTATAGGGATATATAGATAGCAGGTTGTGACTCCTGTAAAAAAATCCATCATTCTATGGTCTTTGTTCTCTCGATATGGGAATTCGCCACAGGTCCAGCCAAGTATGTAGGGCCACATCAGATATTACAATTTAATAGGAGTTGAAGAAGCGATTATTGGGGGATATGATCGTGATAAAGTTTCAGAACAATGGTGTTTTTATTGTTCCCAGAGGGATGTACTGATGAAGGTGCCTACAGGAAGAAGGCTGAGCATTGTTCCTATCTTTGACGTACAGACGGGGCATAAGTGCCACCAGCGAGAAATAAATTGAGAAAGAAAAGTCTTAACGATGTTCGTTTTTTGGGCGCAATGTTACATTAGCCTTGTAGCGTGTTGGTACCGCGGATATGTTGTGAGATCCCAGAGAATGAGCCAGATAGCAGAAGCACAACATGGTCAAAAATATGGCTGTTATTGAGGATGAAGGTTCAGACGGACATAGGAGGGGGTGCTCAGCAGGCGACAAAGAAGGAGGGAACAACATCGAACGCCACATCTGGTCGGACCTGCGCCATGAGATATAATTTACGGGACCGTCGGTCCGGCTTTCCGACAGTCACAGCCCTCACGATGTTCAGGTCGGCAGGACTCGTTCAACTCCTCCTCGTTGGCGTTAGCCGCGTATGGCTATTTTGACGTTATCACTATGTTTTCTTTATTTGGCTCCCTATACTGCAGCTCAAATACTTGCCACCGTCGGTCTACCTCCTCTCCAATGGCTGAATCTGACAGGTCTACTTACTGGTTCGGCGAAACCGCCTCCATTGAAAGATGCTGCTATAGGCTACGACGAGACTAGGTCGGAAACTTTGTTTTCAAACATATATTACCATCTCTTACAGTTGAACTAGTCGAAATATAATCATCTTTGGCGGTCAGTCGGAGGGCGGAATCCCACAGTCCCAGACTTATCTGTACGCAATCTCAATCTTTCATGGGTTCATGTCCCACAACTATTTCCCAGACTCAACCTTGATACTCTTACATGGTCGTCACCCAACCCTCCGAGCAACCTCCACAACACGCCTTCAGCTCGCAGCGCAGCTATATCAGGATGTGATTTTGCTGCTAGCAAGTAGGTTTACCGCTGTCGTGATCACCGAACTCTTTCATTGATTAACCCAATCCTATTGTTTCCCAAAGCCGGCACGCTTTCTCTCTCATCGGTGGAAAAGGCGTAGATGGGAACGCATTATCTGACGGTACGAAACTTCTTCCATGCGGGTAGACTACATCTTAGGCAAACTCTATTAGTCTGGGAATTCGATTTCAATAATCAGTTTTGGGCAGAGGTGAATGTATCACCAGGTGGACCAACACCGCGATGGGGTGCCGCTGGTGGAATCGATATACGTACGGCTGGACACCAAGATCCAGTCGTACCGGGACCAAATCATACATTCTTTCTTGCTGGCGGTTATGATGGCAGCACCGTCGCGTCGCTCTCAGATGCCTGGCGTTTGAATATATCTGGAACATTATCTTCCAATCTACCTGATAGCGTTGCTGGGAGTTGGGAGCCCCTTGTAGCCGCCAACTTGCCGAAATTGGTTGACTTCGCTAGCACCGTGGTCGGGACAGAACTTATTGTAAGCAGCGGGTGCAGTGATGGCACAAATGGTAATGGATGCAATGAGCAGCAAAACTTCGTGTTTGGGGATGGTAGTCCGCTGAGTATTGGAGCATGTCCCACGCCTCGTCGAAGCCCAGTACTGGTCACCAACATGAATTCTGCAGCAGATAGTTTCTCTTCCCAAGTCTTCCTCCTTCTCGGCACATATAACTCTTCGTTGTGGGACGGTGATGCCCTCGAGAATGGTGAAGTGGTAAGCTGCATATACAAATGTTCTTTGTCTACAACTAAGATACTATGATATAGGCCGTCCTTGACTTCAGGGCGGGAACATGGACTAGAGTGATTCCCTCTGGTGACCCTGGCACCCTTGGAGCTGTGTCGTATCCATCTCCCCGTGAAGGGGCAGCCGCAGTAACATACACTTCTGGCTCGTAGGTGGCTCACGTTCGTCTTCGTCAGATACCATTGTATGTCATCTTACATCCTTTCTGGACTACTGAGTCAGACTTTGATTAGGTGTTTGGAGGCCGTGATACGGGGGGAAACTACCTGTCCGAAGTGTGGCTTCTCAGAGCGTACTCCGGGACTGTCAGCAGTTCGGAGGATGAGTGGTCAGGGTTTGGAGACGGGCAGCTCGAAACCGGTGTCGATGCGTCTGGTGCTGGAGTACGCTTGCAATACTTAACGACTTGCGCGTCAGCCATTACACCGACCAGTAGCTCCGCAATCTCTCCACCATCGCCCACAAGTTCTTCGAGTAGTACACCTGCACCGTCGACTACTTCTGGCTCGTCAGCGCCTCAATATGACACCTCTGTTTACCACAAGACCTTGGCGCCGATATCAGTTGCATTGGTGTTTCTTGGTGTCATACTCCATCGCTTTTCAGCTACGAGGCCAAACGAGCCACCCCTCAACCCAGGAGCCTATCTATCATACGCTATCATTGCTGTTGCCTATGGTTTAGGTATCGCAGGATTTGTGACTTCGTTCACTACATCCGCACTCGTCACCGTGCTAGTCCGGCGCAGCTTCTCGCCGAAGTTTGCATTACGGACTGGGCATGGAAAGGCTGGATTGGTATTGTTCCTTGGTCTCTATGGCCTAGTTCCAGTACTTGCAATTTTACTTGTCTGCCAAAGGAAGCGACAGCGTCGTTCTCCTAATCAACAATTGTCAGAATCACCTAGGAAAGGGGAACCATCCCTATCTCCTGTTGATCCATCTGAAAAGCCTGCGACTCCACAATCTACACCCAACACGCCTGAGAATGTAGAGGACCACACAATGACATATCCGCCTCGCTCTCGGACGTATTCTTGGGGCACCTCTCTACTTCGGCGAGCAAGTGAGGAAGACACAAGTTCGACGGACACTGATTCCATGGCGTCTGCTCCACCTGCTCGGCGAACATTTGAAGTAATTAACCGCCCGAAACGGCAGCCGATAGAACAGCGAAATACGTTGAACATGCTCGCAGATGGTTCAGGGACTTTGTCAGACATCGATTGGCTTCAGCGGAGGCGAAGTCTAAACACTGTTGTACGTGCCTGACACCTAGAGGTCCCCTCCTATAACTCAAACCTCGTACTTCCAGGGCGAACTTGATTATGCTCTTTCTCAGGCTCATCGGACCCGCCAAATCCCTTCCACTCCCGCGACTACTGATGTCTTGGTTGATTCCCAGAGAGCCAGTTCGCATTGGGAATTCGGCCTTCAAGTCATGGATATGGTTGTCCATATTTTGTTCCATGTCTTCTTGGTTGGTCTCTGTATTTTGACCTGCGTTGTTCTGTGGGCAAGAGCCCCACATGTTGCGTTTGCCGTGTTCCTTGTGTGGTCTATTGCTTTCTATGTTCTCATCCTTATTTTTGCTTGGAACGGCAAGCCTACGAACTCCCTTCTTGTAGCCATCATAGCCAAGCTGCGTGGCCAGCCTCCAGTTTCGGTACATGCCATTGAAACGCCTCGTACTCAGACACACGACATATCCGAGGACCACTATCCGTTTCCTGCGGGTCCTACTGGTCCTTATTATCATCATCCTCCAAGTCGCACGGCTCATTTCACAGCACGCAATACGCCTGTGTTACATGATGGTGAAAGGGATGCGACGGACAATGATGATGACGATGACGAAGACACTAGACAGCGTCAGATTGAGAGTGAGATGGATAGACGGGATGTATCTATCATTACGGTCCCTCGAAGGAAACTGTGGATCACCAATCCTTCCGCATAATTTTAGCTCTCATCTTGTAGTTGTTTTTTCATATCTGTACACTCCTATGTGTTTTGTTCTGGTGATTCTGACCCCAAAATGCGTATCAGTAATAACGATGAACATTGTAAAATAGACCCTAAGGATAGTGGAGATGTAATCTTGTGCAGTGGTTGTATCCATGTACAGGAGATGTAGAAAGCAAGTCCGAAAATCCAAAAAAGATAGCGATGGCATGTAATTAATGGTATTAGAGAAATGAGGGGGATCCAATGGTTACGACTCTCCTTCAACAGCGACATCGTGTCTCCACTGATCAACCCTACCAAATTTCACGGCATCTTGGACTGGAGGGGGAGAAGGAACTTGCACAGGAGGCATCATACCAACTTGTGCCATAGGAGGGAAGAATCCCGAGCCCATCATGGCGGGGTTAAAGTACATACTGTTGTGCATTTGAGCCTGCATCATCATTTGCTGTTGCTGTTGTTGTTGCATGACCATCATCTGCTGGTATTGTGTACGTCGCTGGTGTTCTGGGTGCAGGCCTAGGGGTTGATCGTCATCATCTCCTTCGGCATTCAAAGCATGCGATGATGGTGCTACCCTCGAGGTGCGCAATCCCAATGGCTGATCGTCATCATCATCGTCGTCCGCATTCGATGTTGATTGTCCACCAAAGTCCATCGTTGGCAAGAAGCTAGACTTGGATTTCGCCTTGCGAAGCACAACCGACAGAGGTTGTTCTTCGTCCGAGTCATCGTCGACCATAAGTTTCGAAGCACGGATCATTGCTTTGTCGATAGTGGCTGCGAGGGGGACGTCTTCTTCACTACTATCGTCAGCAGCAATGTTCGGTGGTCTAGTGCGCTTTTTCTTGGGATTTCGCAAGCCCACACCAGTCGTCCGTCTAGGACCATCACCCTCATCATCCGAGGAACCAGCGTTCCAACCCGTGGTTTCAACCTGAGTAGAACGCCGAGGAGGTGCAGGACCGTCCCCTTCACTCTCACTATCATCGTCGTCAACAACAGGAGGCTGCCGTCGTAGGGTAGATTGGAAAACGGGAAGGGAGGGAGGCTCTGCTGACACTCGGGGTTCGGCGTCTTGTTCAGTGGTTGGCGAAAGTGTTTGTGGTGATGGGGCACCCACAGGTGATACGGCTGCAGCGTCTCCCTTCTTGCTCTTCTTTCCCTTTCTCTTCTTGCTCCCTAACATCATATCCGCTTCTCTCGCTCTTCTCTCGGCTTCTTCTCTGTCTGCTTTTTCCTGGGCTTCAATCTCTCTTAGTTTGGCCATTTCTCGCTCCCATAGAGTATCCTTTCCGAACACAGAGCGTGCTGAACTTTGGGCAGCAGGTGGAGGGGCCTTTAACCCTGCTGGTAGTTTGTCATTTTCGAAATTGAGCAGGGGCTTTATGGTCGAACTGCGTCGATTGAGACCACCACTATCTGAGGTACCATAGGAGCTCATACGTTGGGACGTCGGCCTCGATTGCAGCATTGCAGGATCAATTAATGTGTTCCGTTTCTGTTGCTCTCGACTCATCATTGAGGGACGATCATCACCACGAAAGACCCTGCCCACGAATTTAGCTAGATCCTAGGATGAACACAATGACATACCTTTGCTTGCTTCGCATGTTAGCCTTTCTGCTCTCCAAATCATCAATCAGACTTTTCCCGAATAGTTTGCCCGCGGGCCGATGCATCTCGCCCATTTCAGAATACGGAGCATCGGGAAGCATCTCAGATGCGACCTCAGAATGAGGATAGACTTGTTGGCCGTCCTCTGTCGCGCGAGGAAGACTCGCGTCAATGTCAGAGTACGCCACGTCCCGTTGTCCGTCTACTACCATGTTCCGGAATGTCAACTGAGACAGCGAAAGGTTCATGCGAGGATTGGGAATAAACGAATTGGATGCAACAGGTGGTGTTAGTCCCCCACCCATTGAGGATAATGTAGTGGACACTCTTCGAGAGGATTTTGCGCCTGGGGGCAATGGTCGGCCATCTACCGAGACTTGGAACCCTAACTTGGTAGTGGGGTCTGGAGGTGGCGGTGGCGCAACGATTGATTGCAAGGGACTAGGCATGACAAGAACTTTGGGACGGAGGAGTTCCATAGCTGTTGAATATCGTCGATCGCGTACGGACTGTGCGGGCATTCCAGTCATGACCGAAGCACCATCATTCTCAAGCAGCATTCTCGATCCTAATGAGGCATTAGACATGGTGCGAGCATGGGCAGCAGCCTTTGGGTCAAATCTAGAGGCGCGAGAGGGCGGGAGGAGAGCGAATGGATTGTCTTCAGATGGAAGTATACTCCCCGTAGTACCATTCGACAGTGCTCGTGAACGGGGCCTCCCTTCATCATTGAGAATGTTTTGAGAGCCCAGACTAGCCTGGACTGGGTGCGTTGGTGTAGTTCACGCAATGGTTCTTCAAGAAAAGGAGAGGGTGAGCGTAATGACCTGGTAGGGAAAGGAACACCGCCTGGAGAATTAGGATTCGGTAAAGGTTCAACGGGGGATTGTTGGGGTGGTTTGAGAGATAAAGAGGGCTGCACGCCGGCCAAGTCAAGCGGGGAGCCATATGACTTTCTGCGTTGGTGTTCTTCAGGAAGTGTAAGGTGATCGTAGTTGCCAACACTCAACGACCGCATGGTTCTGCCCCGAGCGACGTCTCCGTGAAAGCTGGCCCTTGTGGGGACACCGACATGGACTGAGGATAGTGGATGTGGATTTGGGAGGGTCGAAGTCTTTGCCTTTGCCTTGCCTTTTGTATCCTTATCCTTCGCAATGAATGCATCGAGGCCCCATGAAGTCAAGTCGACTTCCATTTCTGGCTCTGGCTCGTCGTCGGTGTCCGCATTTACACTTGCTCTGAATGGATTCCTCAAAGCATCAACAGAGACCCGCGACTTATGGCCATCCATTACCGTCGAATCTCGTCCACTCATACTCCCACTCTCACTCGGAAGTGCAACCCCGAGATAGTCACTCTTGCGCTGGACTGGCTGGGGGCGTATACTACTCCCCTGTCGAAGGTGGGCAAAGATAGCACTCTCTTGTGCTGAACGATACGGTGCTTCTGGATTCGATAGGTCATTGTCGTATTCTAGAGTGACGGAACAGAGAGACTGTGAATCAGCTTCAAATCTGCATTTAGTGGTCGCGGTACAATATCCGCACCGATTAGTGCAGCAGCTAGCTGCAGTCGAGAAAACGGTGCCGGTGTGGACATTATGGGTCCAGTTTAATGGAAAGAATGTGTGAAATAAAAGCCCTCGGGCAGACACGATATGTACGCAATGATGCTCCACCAGAGTTACTTAGACAGGGTAGAGATATGATGACACGTGGTAAATACCTCCATGATCTCGGTCACGAAGCCATTTCGGCATGTGTAGCAATGTTTCGTGCCAGTTGAGTATGGTTCTGAATGTTTTCATGTTTTTGTGCATTTCAACAATAAATACATATATGTAAACAGACTATGGCCCAACTAAAAGTACTGGCTACAGAGATCACAGCTCGTCATGAGCGACAATTGGGTTACCGAACTCGTCAACCTCTTCCATTTCAATGGAAACCTGGATAATATATGTTTAGTCCCACATGTAGATGTGTTACAGGAAACGGTCATACCTTATCCTTCATCTCGTCTGGAAGAATGATACCTGCTTTTCCCTTACCCATTGGCCACTGCATTTCCTCATCATACGGCCACTCGGGCTCAGGCTCTGGGAGCTCGGGGTCAACAGGAGGAGCGGGCTTCACAGTGTCGTCTGTTGGCGCGGTCTCAGATACTCCCAGAGATCGTCTTAGGACTTTGTCCATGCGAGAGAAGAATTCATTAGAATCCGGCACTTCGAAGCCAGAACGAACCAGGGCACTGTCGATAAGGATCGAAGACACTTCGTCGAGTTCCTCTTCCATCTCAATGTCGCGCTCCTCACCCTCTTCAGGAAGTTGTTCAACACGACGAAGCAAACCTTCAATCAGAGGCGAGCGAGGGTTAATTTCCAGCAATTTGGCTTTCATGGCAAATTCGTTGAGATAAGATTCTTTCTTGGCATGCGAAGCACCTATTTAGGATAACACGTTAGTCTCCAGCTTATATACATAATTGAAATGCTCTTCTTACTGATCATCCTTTGGACGTTGGCAGTGTAGCCGTGACTATCTGCTACGACGGCACAAGGGCTGGTCACTAGACGGTTAGAGATAACGACTAAGAATGACGGTGTTAGTCGCGCTCAGTTAGTGTGGTAAAGTCGATGCGTATGCCTTACCATCACGAACAACATGATCAGCTTTTTTCTTGAGATACTCAAGTAATGGTTTGTAGCGCTCCTTCTGCTCTTTGAGCAACTCCTTTTCTTCTTCGGGGTCCAAATCTAATCACAATGAGCCTATGCATATGCCATACGAATGAAAATTCCTTACCCTCGTCGCCGAATTTCAGACCCACTTTTGCTATGTCCTGGAAAGGAACACCCCTCGAGATGAAATGAGCCACAGCACTCAATGTCTGTTAGCAAAATAGAAACTCACTTCCACTTGCGGATGTTCTGAATCATAATCTCGTCGAGAGGTTCGCTGAGAAGCAGCACTTCGTAGCCACGGGCATTGAGTTTCTCCACGAAAACACTCTTGGCAATGTCCTCAGGCTCCTTGCCCAATTCGGAAAGGTAGAAGATCTGTGGTGGCCCAAGTGAGCAAGTACAAAATGGGTCCGCTGGAGGGCGCGAGAACATACCTGTTTTTGTCCCTGTTTCCTGTTCTCGAGATACTGAATACACGAAATCTCAGCAAAATGACCAGTGACAATATAGGAACTTTACACGCCTGGTCAAGGGARACATCCTTCCTCTGGTTCGACGTGAATCGCGTCAGCGCAGTAAGCTTCTCGCGATTTTTGGTGTCCTCAACAGCCCCCAGTTTGAGTGCTGCACCCAAGTTCTTTTGGAACAACTCAAATTTCTCCGGATTCTCTTCGGACAAACGAGTGATAAGTTGAATAAGACGCTTCACGATCATTTGCTTCAGCTGTTTGAGGAAGCGCGTAGACTGCAGAGTTTCACGAGATACGTTCAGAGGCAGGTCATCAGCTATGAACAATAAACAATCAACATCAATTCCTCAAAGGTTGGCAACGACATACCGTCCACAACAACCTTGACCCAGTTTGCCCATTTAGGCAGACCATCATCACCAAGATCGTTCGTGATGAAAACACGCTTGACAAGCAGCTTGATATCGTTGGACCGAGAAGTAAGGGGTTGTTGCCAGTAAGCGTCGCTACTACAGAGGAAGTCAGATTACATATAGAGGGAGTCATTCTGTAACGCCCATACATTTTATCAGGGATAAAGAGGAGTGCTTTGAAGGAAACGCCATCACTCGAATCTCCAGAGAAGTGTTGCCAGGCAATAGGACTTCCTTGAAGGTCTTTGAAAAAGCCTTTGTAGAACATTTCATATTCAGCTGCAATACAAGTGTCAGACAACTGGCAATGAATATGCATCCGATAGACATTTTACCATCTTCAATACCCTCAGGGTCCCGGGCCCACAGAGGAGCGGCTGGGTTGAGTCTAACCCATTCATCCACCAGGATAGAGGTCATTTTGGGTGCAGGTGTCTCTTCCTTAATTTCCTCCTCGACGTCTTCAACTATGGCTTCGTCTTCATCTTCCACTTTGGCATCAGTAACTTCTTCAGACTCTTCTGGAGTTTCTGGGCTGTCGGTGGATGGAGACTCCGAGAGCGATTCAATGGGCACTTGCTTAGTCTTCTTAACTTTGATGTAGATGGGGAACGATGAAGAGTACGAAGAGTGCTTGTTACTACGAAAAGCAATAAATTAGAGCTGCTCATAACATAGCGAAGGGAAAATACTCACACGAGCCCACTGAGAGCCTCTGTATCAAGGTACTCCATGCCATCCTCCTTAATAAACAATGTAATTTCTGTTCCTCTTCCTAACGTGTTTCCTCTCGGGTCAGGATAAGTCTCAAATGAACTGTCCTCTGACGAAGAGCTAAAGACGTATTGAACCGGGTTGGGATTCTTCTCGGATTTGGGCGGCAGGGATGCGACACGGACGTGGTCGGCCACAAGGAAACTACTGTAAAACCCAAGACCAAAAGCGCCGATAAGGTTCCCTGTGTTGACACCGTCGTCACTGTTCTCAGCTCTGGCCAGGAAGTCAGATGTTCCAGATTTTGCAAGTGTACCCTGTTATGTACGTTAGCAACAAATTTCCCTGATCAAATAACAAGATACTTTACCAAGTTGTTCGTCAATTCCTCAGGGGTCATACCAATCCCCGTATCCTTAATTATGATGCGAGGCCCGTTGTCTGCGTCCGGTCCCACAGCTTCAATGGTGATATTCATCTCCAGGCCAGTGTCTAAGAGACCCTTCTCAGTCAGAGAAGTGAGACGGAGCTTTTCCAGGGCATCGTTTGCATTGGAAATAAGTTCTCGCAGGAAAATCTCTCTGAAATGACGGTAAGATCAGTTTGGAATCGGTATGGTGAACGCACTGGCGTACTTGTGCGAGTAGAGACTGTGGATGACAATCTTACGGAGACGTGCTACGTCACTCTACAAAGCAGAGTGTCAGTTAAATGCCTCAATATTCTCTCATACTGGCGGTGCCGACCTGATAGGTGTGCTTCTCCTTCTGCACGGTCTCGTCGGCAAATACAGAGGCAGAAAGCAACGAGAGAGAGAAAAGAAACGAGGGAAGGATCCTCATCGTCAAAGAAGGGGGACCGTGACAGCTAAAATGCCAACTTTGTGGGAGTAGTTTTCTAAAGGACAGTAGGAATTTAAGTGTACGCTTGGACTGACGTGTCACTTCACCCGGGGATCACGCGACCACCTGGGAAGTAAATGTCACACGAAGGGCGGAATTCTGTCGTGTTCTATTCCTCCAACAGAAGCCAACGTAGCGCGACGTAGCGTGGAAAATATTGCATAGATACAGAAAAGTGTTCTGGGCGGTGTAACTACGACCATCGGTCTACTCAGGCATTGAACATATTAATTAGCGCACGTGAATGTGACAAGTGGCGACTTTGCTTGTCATCGTCAATGTGATGTACATGTAGAATACTACTAAAGAAAAAGGCAAGACAATCAAGGCTTTGGTACATGTACAGATAGCCCTGGTGCTGATAATTGACCGAGATAATCCTTGAATTAAGCGCATCAGATCAATGTGCGCAGTTAAAGGTGGGCCCAGAGACTCACCCGTATCCATCGCTCTCTTTGTTCAGGTACATGCCGAAACATGATATATCTTTTATCGTTCTATATTGTAGATAATTCAGATAAGTTCAACACAACTTTGAAAGGTAAACGCACCTTTAGAACTCTCTCTATTTCCTGCACATCAACGTTCTTTGCTAGGGCCTTCATATCAACTTTTCCACCGCCCCCTGCGCCTTCATCTTCAGCCATCCCATCTTCATCAACTTTAACGCCTCCCTCAACACCCTCTCCGCCAATCTTCCCCAGTCTACCCCAAAACTCTACAAATGAGTTCTCTGCTAGCATTTCATCAAATGCTTTTCGCGCTTCAAAGCTTCTTTCCCTTTGCCATCTTGCAAACTCGTCTTCAAGAGTGTTTTCGTTGAGGCCGAGCTTTGTGACCGGTAGAGAGGACATAAGGGATTCGAGCGGGAGCGAGCGGAACGGTGTGGCGAGAGAGGGCGCGTGCGACTCGAATAACGAATGAAGGGAATTGAGATGTCTTGATCTAAGATGTCCAATGTGTGCATGGAAAAGGTGAACTTGCTGATTCACAGGCAAAGGGGAATTGGTAAACCGGGGGTCCTTCTGTAACTGTGGCAGTATTCGTTCCCAAGTCACCTGAAGAAGAGAGATGCATCTATGGTCAGCAACCATGTCGAGAATTAAGAAATAGAGTACCTGTGGTTCTCGGATAGCATCTACGAGTAATGTCCTAATAAGAGGGGRAATATGAGTGGTGAGCGCGCCAGTGTGAACTTGGTAGCGAGACAACTCTAGAGGCGCACTTGAATTCTCTTTCTCCTTCCTCCTTGTTGAGATCTTGCCGTGACCGACCAATGTTGGCCTCCAATTGCTCAAGCTCAGCCTGCACTTTGGCCTCCCGCTCCTTGACGGCACGTTCCCTCCGTTCTTGCTTCGACTCTTTTGTCTTTTCTTCTTTGTTCTCCTCTGGTCGAGGGGGAGCGGAATCTCTCTTGGTGGCTTTGATGAATGTATTGAAGAGTTCTTCTCGTAACGAGGAAGACCCTACTGCATCATATCGAGGATCGCTAGTTAGCCCTCGTTTGACCTATACGAATTATGAGGCCACGCCAAATCATAGTAAAGTAGTACTCACATCCTTCCAGACATCAGCATCCGTGAAAGGGCCTTTCTGTTTGAGTAGAGCGAAGAAGTCTTCCTCTGCTTTTTGCGCCGCGAGCCGTTTCTCTGACGACATTGTGGTTAGATACGCTGGGATATCCTGGGAGAGTGAGGCATACTTTCACCCAGTTCCTTGAGATAATCTCTGAAGCGTTTCTCTCGTTCCCGGTCATCTCGTCCCCACCCAAAGAAGCGTCTGTCTTTCTTCCATTGTCGCCTGAAGTCGGACCACGAAGTCCTGGTACTCTTGACGTCCGAAAGTAGGAGCTGTTCAAATGCCTCTTTTGGATTAGCAATCTCCTTTTCTTTCTTGACAGTTTGTTCTCTGAGTTCGCGGGCACGGTCCCGACAGTAATCATCGAAAGCGTCGCGTCGTGCAGTGACCGAAGGTAAGAGAACGTAGCGAGGATCGGAAACAAAGAGAGGGAGAGATTTGTCCCAGGGATGGAGGGGATTGATATCTTTTTCCCGAAGGAGAGTCTAGGAAAGGTTATCGAGAATGAAAGAATAGAGTTCATGAGATGTACCTTGAACAAAGCCTTGGCCTCATCGAGTGATAGACTGACTTGGTCGGGGATAGAATGTTTTGCTGCTTCTTGTATTCTCTTTTCGTCCTGTAATCTCTTCTCTTCAGCTGCGCGGCGCTCGTTCTCCTCCTCCTCCTCTGCTGCGAGCTGTGCAGCTGCCTCCTTCTGCCATTCCTCTTCTTCGCTTTCGTCCGATTCAATCCTGGCCTTCTTGGTTGCGCTCCCTGTCCCGTCCTCCTCCGCCTTTCT
>LBLO01000318.1:0-31491 GCA_004354395.1 Chondrostereum purpureum | reverse complement strand
CCCTCTCTCTACAGCACTACACATTTTTTTTACGACTTCATCGTGAACAAAGCGCGCGGCAAATCAGGMCCTTATTCAATTTCGATGTCCACGACGACGTCCGATTACTCCATGATGCTACAAAGGAGAAGGACGAAAGTCATGCAGGAAAAGTTGTGGAGCGGAGTTATTATCAGAGAAATAAACATATATTTCCTGCTTCCCGGTGGGAGGTGCGTGTTTTTCTTATTTTCCCTCCAAATACGGGAAGGCTGATTAGATGGGCTGACACTGTTGTAGGTGTTTGACCCGGAGAAGACTTATGGGAAGTACACCATCGCGTGAAGAGGAAGGGAGGAAGGTGGCTGGGGTTTCTGTGCAATTTTTGTCTGCTATAATCTGTATTCTTCATTCTTCAACAGACAAGCAAACAAACTCCCTTGCGAATGAAACCATAGCTGAAGAAACGGCCCGTTTGAGTCTACTTCTGTGAATAGTCCTGCGGTAAGTAAAGTTGTCCTGGTTCCATGTGATGCGGTCAAGGGGAATGAAGTTCAATGAACCACGGCCCGCGCGTATTACTCCCCTCATGAGCTTGGGTTGGAAGGATATTTGTCGGTAGTGTGCTGCGAGGCGTGAGGCTAGGTCACACGTCTCTCAGCTATAAAGGTGATGAATCCGGAGGACAGAAGGAACGTAAAGAAAGATGAAGTTCCCCGTCTTTTTGGTTTCTCTCATCACGCTTGCAACGAGCAGTCTTGCGTTGGTGGCTTTTCCTGGTGCCGAAGGTATGTACACGACTCCCCTCCCCATTCGTGTGGACACGAACGACTTGATTCCAGGTTTCGGCGCACAAACAACTGGAGGAAGAGGCGGTAGCGTTTACGTTGTCACCAACCTCAACGACTCCGGCTCTGGTTCATTGCGTGATGCTGTCTCAAAATCCAACAGAGTAAATCCTTCCCCCTCCCCCCCTTCNTCCTACTAACGATGTTCCTGWATAGATTGTCGTGTTCGCTGTAGGTGGTCTCATAACCATCGACGCCCGCCTCGTCGTCAGTTCCGGCATCACTATCCTAGGACAAACTGCCCCGGGGGAGGGAATCACGGTCTATGGGAACGGTGTCTCGTACTCGCAGGGTTCCAATACTATCACGAGGTATATTAGGTTCAGGATGGGCACTGGAGGTCCGATTTCACTTTGACTAGGTTCGGGATAATATAGCTCAGATGGAAAGCACAGGTGATTCAGGAAAAGATGCTATTACTATAGCAGAGGGGAGCAGTATGATTTTCGATCATGTTAGTGTATCTTGGGGTACGAAATCCGTTTTCAAAACTTTCTCTCTTTTTTTGTGTTGACCGTACTTCTGGGTAGGCCGCGACGAGACGTTTTCCATCAACGGCGCCGTTTCCAATGTAACCATCCAGGACTCCATCATCGCACAAGGACTCGAGACCCATTCCTGTGGCGGTCTTATGCAGACTGATGGGGGAGTGAGTATCATTAGGTCGCTGTACATTGACAATAAAACGAGGAATCCCAAAGTGAAAGGGGTGAACGAGTTTATCAATAATGTGGTATGTCTAATTATTTCTTTACACCCGTTCATATGTCTGAAAGAAACGGTGAAAGGTTTACAATTGGGGTGGAGGTGGAGGTATGCATGAAGAACGGCGGTAGTTCAGAGAAACGTCGTGTTCACTCAAGGATTCTCTAGGATACATTGCGGGAGATTCCGCAGGAGCATCGTTTGCCAATATCATAGGAAACATGTTTATCAGGTCTAAGCTTTGCTTGTTTCTTCTGAACTTATTTTCTGATGTCCCCCCTCCCAGTGGTCCATCAACATCCGTTTCACCATGTATGCCTGATGTTTTTCACTGCTCGTTTGTTTTTGATCAAGATATTCGTTTAGTTACTCGCGGGAATGCCAATTTCCACACCTACGTCTCAAACAATTATTACGATTCTGACAAGGTACGCACCGTCCTCTGCGTATTTTGCTCCAATTCCTCACGCTCCCTACGTAGGACGGAACCCTCAACGGTCACATCTTGGCCCAATCCACAGACAACTACTCCGGTGTTGATTTCCAAAGCACGAAATACGACTACCCCACCGTGGGTACCGTTCTCAGYCCCACCGCAGCGCTGGAGAAGGTGAAGGCTGGTGCAGGAGTAAGTAAGGTGCGCGACCATGTGGATAAGTACCTGATCGAGACGGAGTTGGCGTCGCTCGGGAAGGTGGGGGCGTTGATTAGTGACCCTACAGCGTCGCCGATGAATGGTCCTGGTCCTATTGCTGGTGGCACAGTGAGTTGGCTCTGCTATGGTATATGCGCGTGATAATAATTAAGGGTGTTATAGGCTTTGACAGACACAGACGGGGATGGGATACCAGATTCGTATGAAACAACTTCGGGAACCAACCCGAACGTTGCAGATTCCGCTACAATTGCTTCTAATGGATATGCTAGTAAGTTTCTTGAGAATATCCCTTGCTTATTTCTCATGCCATACTTCCTTGAAGATATCGAGAATTATGCAAATTCTCTTGTATGAGTTTTGGGCCAGATTAGTGTATTATGTTATGTGCATATCGGGGTTCGTAAGAATGGAGACAGTGCTGTACTATTAGATACAGAAATGTCTTGAAGCAAACGAGACAACTTCAAATCCGGGGATACAAATCATGAGATATAGAAAAAACATCGACACGAAAGAACGAGAAAAAAAAACTGGAACAGTTATACGTAGAGATTGGGATAAAAGCAAGATGACCTGTAACAACGACAGCTATGGCGACAAGGGAAGCAGGGAGGATAACTTGGGAAGCAAGGTAGACAGCAGATGGGAGAGAAAAGAAAAATAGATATATCGACAGGGGAAAAGATGGTTCATTAAGACCGGGGAGTTGAGGGGAAGACGAGGACGAGGATGAAGAACGGTTGCTTTCAGGGGTATGCCGGGCGGCATATCCGTGGTCGGCGAGAGAGTTATCGAATCCAAATGCAGCACCACCAACATTATGGTCTGGAGGCTTGATAGGTGTGTCGAAACTCATCATACCTTCTCCAGGCATAATAGGCACTTCCTTGGGAGTGGTGCGCCAGCTTACAGCTCTGCGGTTATCCGTCGTAGGGCGACGGGGCTGGGGACCCTATAAGGAAAGCAGTTCTTAGTGAACATACCGATAGCGCACAAACAGGAACGAACCATAGGTAGAAACTGTGTTGTCTTGGGCTGCTTGGGTTTCGGAGTCGGATTCGCTGACCCCAGGGACACCGGCTGAACTTGTTGAGGCATCTCCGCTGGCATCGAAGGCATACGGAGCTTGGGGATAACCTGCTGGGAAGGCTGTCGGTGGATAGAAGCCGGCATTGAAGGCACTCGGTGGGAAGAACCCTCCGCCTGCTGCGCCGAATGCATCGAACGAGGGGTAGAGGAAGGGGTTTGGTACTGCAGGGGGCTGGGTTTGTGCCTCTTCTGCGGGGGTATCGTGCTTGGTGGTGGCATAGGAGCGTAAGCTGACGGGTACTGCATGGGTACTGCAGGGGCACTAACTATCCGACGAGTACTGGCAACCGATGAGGCTTTTGGGGTGGGCGCATCCTCAGGCATGATACCTTGCATTTGGAGAAACTCTATGGGTGGGATTGGAATCTAGAGCAATATACGGATAGAAAATGCAGGCTTACCACGGCTACGGTACCGGAACACGAATGAGACGTAGGTGCTTGGAGGTTGATCGACATCGCCGGCTTCATCATAAGGTTTAATAGCCCAAGTATAATCATATTGCTCAAAGGTGCCTTGTTCTTGACCGAAACTTTACGGAAGAGGATCAGCATGTGGCATTGTGAGGGATCGTAAAACGGCGTACCCAATCTGAAGGTCTCCAGCCTCCGTTTACCAGGACTTATCTCGGGGAGCCGAGGCAAGGGATCCTTGTTCTTCCCTACGACTCTAACAATTCGTTTGATCTTGAGCGTGATCATTCCTTGCTGATTGTTACTACCGTGGCTGGAAGAGAAACCTGTCGCGTCGCATAAGATATGTATGTGTCACACTGGTAAACTGAGATACGGACCGGTGTCGTCGACTCTTTGAAACATGAACGGACGCTCTCCTGCGTGTGAAGTACGAGCGCCTGTTCGATAGGCAGTACCAGCGCCAAAGAGGAAACGTCCTGGGACGGTGAAGCCGTCCAAGGTGATGTAGGAACAGGTATCAACCTTGCCTGAGATGTCCTTCCAAAACACCGAGAATACCTGGGAAGACGCGATATGAGAGTCGCGTCGAATGAGGCTGAGCAAAAGAAGAACGAGATACCTGGCCCTCTTCGCTTGGGATCCAGCAAGAAACGCGATGTTTATCTTCATCTACGGCGGAGAGATATTCAGGGACAGGTTGGCCATTGACAGTGATCCAAGCAGAGAATCCACGGTGGGTAAGCATCGTACAGAGTGATTAACAAGAAACAGAAAACAATCGACAGCAAGCAGGAGAAAACAGTCTGCGCATTTTGTGAGACGAGGGGGAGAGATTTCGAAGTGAAAAACACGTACCACAAGCAAATGAAAAGGGCAGACGAGAGAGTGTGATGGGAAGAGAGAGAAACGAAAGCAAAGAAGGCGGTTGCCCGGCCTTATAAGCTGTGGCAGCCTAACAAGAGGAGGTCCAAATTGGGCTTCAAATGTCAGGATGATCTACGGACCGGTCAAAATCGAACCAAAAGTCACATCACGTGTGTTCAATGAATGAACTTCGTAACGCGCCTCCAATTCCGGGCCCCACGCGTACTTGCCCTTTTACCTAGCCTTTGTCGACCGCGATACCAGACCTCTTGTTTTCTTTCATATTCACTAGTTGCCATGCCTCCGAAAAGAGCTGCGTCTAAAAGAAAGGCAGAAACTCCCCCAGACGAGTCTAACACCGAAGCTGGTCCATCAACCAAAAAGACCAAGGTTGCTGAAGCCGCAGCGCCAATTACTGCTCCTAATGGACAGCCCACCAACAAAGTACTGCCAGTGAATATATCTTTTCCACCGCGTATACCAGGCACTTTGCGTCTCGCCACTTGGAACGTCTGTGGACTTCCTGCTAGCCAGAAGAAGGTATGCCGATTTGTTGGGTTGTGACGAGCGTGCTATATCTCTATGAAGGGCTTTAAATACTATGTAGAAGCGGAGGATCCGGATATTCTGGTCTTGACTGAGACAAAGGTCAATGGCCCGTGCATGTCTTCTGGTCTTCGTGCTGATATGGTCACATAAATAGGTCAATAACCCACCCGTCGATCCGTCTCTGAGCGAGAGATTCCCTCATTGCTATTGGTCTATTTCAGAGAAAAAAAGCTATTGTGAATCATATTCTGCCTGTTTCTAAACCGCAACCCTAAGACCGTTGACCTTCGTTTAGCGGGGACAGCTATCTTATCCAAACAGAAAGCACTTTCAGTTGATAGGACACTCCCTGGCCACCCTGATCCATCTATCGTTAAAGGTCGCATCCTCACACTCGAGTTTGAAAAGTGTTATGTTATTGGGACATATGTGCCTAATGCCGGAGAGAAACTCAAGGTGCGAGTGAATTCACCGCATCGCTCCCTTGCATCCTCAATATTTCCCTAGACCCTGGATGTGAAGAAAGAGTGGAACCTTCATTTTGAAAAGTACATTCGGGATTTAGACGAGAAAAAGCCCGTTATTTGGACGGGAGACCTTAACGTCGCTCCAACGGCCATTGGTACGATTCAATCCCATCGCACGTTCTATATCTCAACTCTAGTCTACAGATTTGACGAACCCCAAGCCCAACTGGAACAAGACGCCAGGGTATACAGAGGCTGAAACGAGTTCCTTCAAGAACATCCTTACCCCTCCAGAAGACTCAGAAAACCAGAACAAGTTTGTCGATGTGTGGAGGGAAAGGCATCCCGACGACAAACACTATACTTACTTTTCTTACCGGTTCAATTGTAGAATGAAGGGGATTGGATGGAGGCTAGATATGTGTAAGTGGTGCCAAGCTCACAGACACTGACATACAGGCTCAATGTTCCTACAGTTGTTTTGAGTGAAAGGATCGTAGAGAAGGTGAAAATGGTAAGCTGTCCTAAGCCTTCTAAATGAAACTGGTATTTTAAACAACCCTAGTGTGAGATCAGAGGCGAGATTTACGGGGCCTCAGATCATTGCCCGCTGGTCATGGAGATCGAAGACGTACTCTGAAATCCAAAAGACTGCTATAGTAGCGGTTCTCCCGCCAGACTTGATGGGGTAGACAGTTCATGATCAACCGTTCCAAAGACCATTAGACCATTACTATCTTGTCTGGGTTCAAATTCTGTGGTGACTTGCACCTCCCCCTCGCGTGTTGTACAAACAATATATTGGTTTATCTGGCATTCTCGCCAGTATCTATAATACATAGTTCAATCATCTCCCACTGGGACTTCTTCTTCTAGCTGTTTTATCAGCCGTACCCGAATCTCCGTTGTCTCATCACCCCGAAGTACATCTGACACAAACTCTGCATGCACTTGTAACTGCACCTGTAATTGCCAGGATGAGGATTAACGGATGGTATAATGGAAAAGGACACACCATCTCTAATGCACCGCGAATGACTCCACAAAGCACATTGCTGAACCACAGCCCCCCTTCAAGCACGTCTTCAGGGAGCTCGACAAACTCGGCGAGAGGGTTCTCGTCGAAAGTAAGAGTGAAAGCCGGTGAGGCGTTCGGTGGAAGGACTGATCCTGTGCTATTTGGCCGACCTCCAGATGGCGGCGGGGGGGACGCGCCGTGTGTAATTGTTGGTGTTATATTTAAGAATGATTTAAATCCAACCTAATGCACTGTGAGCCAATGTGAAGTAGTCACAGGATTAGGAAACGCACTTTAGATATAACTTCGCCTGTCTCTCTGAAATCTGCACATCTCCCCAATCCACTCTTCGCCAAGAAGTCCTCAATCAGTCTTGTCCCAATATTATATCCCATCTTCTCGAGCTGCTTGTTAACCTCCGCATAGTCTTCGTAGTCTTGTATGAGTTGCACGACGAGGGCCCCATATGTCAAAGCAAACAATTCTGCATTCTGACCTCAATGGAATGATGAGATCTAACAAGTAATAAAGGAAGATCAGAGTGGTGCTGACCACTTTCTCTGTACGACCTTTCCACAAATCCTCTCCAATTGCCTTGAACTGTTTACTCGTGGTGGCCATTTGGCTGTCCGTAGTGAGAGATGAGAAGGAAGAGGCTATGAATATGGTTATGTAACGCGATAACCCCACATCTCTCTCTTTCTCCCATCATACACACACAACGGACTTTGTGAATGCCTCCCAAACGCAAACGTCGGGGCTCACCCTCTGCTAACGGACTTCAACCTGGCCAAGTTCTCAAACGTGTGAATCTCGTAGGAAATACTGCACTGCCGTGGGGATGGGTTGACTCCGAGGTCGTGCACGAGTCCCAGATCGCGTCCCAACACTTCCAAGCGACCTGTGGCCTTTCTTTGCGCAATAAGCCTGTCTTCTGTCAAAACAAGTACGCGCAAAAACAGGAGAATAAGCCCTCTCCGAAGCCTGTTGCTAATGGAGAGCAGCCCGACGACGTGATTGTCGTTTCGGACGATGACCAGCCAACAGTGTGCACAAAGAAGGCGTGTAAAGCTAATCCATTCTGTCTCAATCATCTCGGGCAGGGCCTTTGGGAAAATGAAGGTATGAATCTTGGTTATCTTATTCTTCTACTTGTCCATTCAAGTCTGCATAGTCGATTCTAAGGAGGCGTTCATGAATCTGGCCAAACTCGGCTCCAACCCTATGTTGGACGCCCGCGATCCAGATGTTCCTGTCGGACTCAAAGTAAGTAGACATCGTTCATCTCTCTGTATAAAGCACCTCTTACCCGCGGAATCAGAACCTCGGTGCTACATGTTACGCTAATGCCTCTCTTCAAGTCTGGTTCCGTGACCTCGCCTTCCGCACAGGTGTATACAGCTGCCAACCGAGTGAAGGAAAGGAGGACAAATTCATGGTATGATCTCTTTTTCCTCTCTCTTGCCCGCCGTTTCATCCGTCTATCTTCCAGGAATCCCCCATATTCCAACTTCAGGTCACGTTCGCCGCTCTGCAAGAAGGTACCCAAAGCGTCTTCGATCCCACGAAGCTCGTTGAGAGTTTACAGCTACGCAAGACGGAACAGCAGGATGCACAAGAGTATGCTTTTTACTTCTTCAATTTGATTTTGTACGAATGAAATTGTACAGATTCTCGAAGCTATTCATGTCCCATCTCGACGCAGAGTTCAACAAGCAGAGTATCCCCTCCGTTAGGTCTCTTATCACAGATCAGGTAAGTGTTCTTCTCTGTCAGTTAAGTGGGTGGTCTAATGTAATTCTAGTTCCAAGGCACCCAAGTCTACGGAACGATGTGTGAACACTGTCAATATAAATCTGAGCGTGACTCCGATTTTTTAGAGCTCGAGATCAATTTTGAGGTGAGAATACACAACGAACCAAACATGAGATCCCCATCTTTCATTAATATGCACAAGCAGAAGAATGCCAAACTAGAAGATTGTATAGCGACTTTACTCAAACCAGAGAAGCTCACCGGGGACAATAAGTAGGTTGCCAAACATTTTCCCATGAAATTTACGTATTCGCTCATATCTGACCTAATTCGTACGTTTCTCCTAGGTATCTCTGCGGCCAATGCGAATCCCTCCAAGACGCAACCCGCTATACCGAACTCCGCACCCTTCCTCCCATATTACACTTCTCCCTCCTCCGCTTCGTATTTGATTTCACCACCATGGAGAGGCGCAAGTCGAAAAATGTGATTTTGTTTCCTGTCACGTTGGATATGAGCCGTTTCTTGAGCGGTGGCGGTGGAGGGGAAGGAGAAGGCAACGTTTATGAATTAAGAGGGGTGTTGTTGCATAAGGGGACGAGCGCGTATCATGGGCACTATGAGGCGCAAGTATATGATTCTGTGTGAGTTTCATTCTTTGTGTTTTCTCCAAGTACTGTAGGTGTTGAGGAGGAGAATATAGGGCAGGATCGTGGTTCCAGTTTAATGACGAGGAGGTCACGAAGATTGAGACCTTAGGTGATAGACAGAAACCTCCAACCAAGAAGCAGGACATCATTGAAATCGATGATGAAGACGATGATGAAGGAACGAACAGGAAGCCTGCAAAAAGGGCGACCAACCAGCGTTCCAACGCCACAAAACGGAGGAGAGTGGTAGTAGAGGATAGTGAAGACGAAGTTGCTCCTATCGTGAAGTAGGCTTGCTTTATCATTGTGTAGGTGGCTTCGCTGACCTTCAGTCCTGGTAGACCTGTCATGGAGACTCCTGCACCAGCTACGAATACCACAACGAGGTGTGTTTTACCCGCTGATCCTGTCAATTTTTAGTGGGCGCTCATTAACTGACATATGTAGTCATATTTCTTCGAAGGACGCATACATGCTGGTGTACGCTAGAAAGGAAGCCTCTTCTCCAGCCCCACCGTCCAACAACTTGAACGGTCGATCATTCGCAAAGGGAAAACAGCGACAAGAGCTTCCTCCCCCCATAGTCCCCGAGCGCGCGTTGAAGGCGGTGAATGCCCTAAATGCGGCTCATGACCAGGCATGTGAATTCTTCTCTCAAAAGTCAGTCCTCTTGTTTTCACATTAGTTGATCCCCGTTGAGCTGACTGGGTGGCGATAGGGAAGTAATAGCTACTCACTGCTTCAACGAGACTCGGCGGAAAGTTATGCAAATTTACCAAACATGGAATATTCCCAGTATCTCCAGCTCGGAGGAGGAGTATGCCGTGGTCAGTAAAGAAGCGCTGGAGAGTTGGATCTCCAAGAAGTGTATGGAAGATGCCCTAGAGGAAGTTGCMTTCCGAATAACCAAGCACACGGCCTCTTCGTCAAGCGAAGAGGACAAGTTCATGCACTCTGAGCGAACAATCCCCACCAATGCAATTTTGTGCTCTCACGGACTGCTCGATCATAACAAGGCATCTCACATGAAATGCATTACCCTCGTATGTCACCTTGATTTCCACCCCTTTGAAATATTCTATGAGATTTGAATCTCATATTTATGTGCGTGTGAACAACAGGATGCCTTCAAGCAGGTTCGCGACCAAACCCATTGTGCGTTTGATCCCCAGCGTACTCAAGGGGATGTATGTCAAGTTTGTGTCCGGGAATCATTCAACGGCGAGTCTTCAACATTTTTACAATGTACCTACAATCTCATTGGTTCGAACCATGTTATTTCCTCGTGTCATATCCAGAGCGTCTATATCAAATTGAACACCCAAGAATGGTCAACCAATTTGATGAGATGGGAGACATCCTTGCAGAAGAGCCTGGATACTGGATATCAAAAGCCTGGCTGAAAGGTCCGCGAGTTTTCCCCTTTCTCTCTCTCAGCTTCACGACGCGCTCGAGTCTCTCGTAATGAAAAATACGTGTACTTATTTATTCCTGGTTCAGATTGGCGAATGTCGAAACCCAAGATGCACGTACCGACAGAGCCTGATCCTGGCCCCGAGGATCCGGAGTACGACGGACATGTGCGATGCGAACATGGGGGATTGGGCCTTCAGACAACGCGGCGGCGGCGGATATCGGTACAGGTGAGCGAGCTATGTTTAATAACACCTATGCGGGTCCTCTGACATGATGTATATCTCATGTCAGGCATGTGAACTGTTGAAGACTATTTTTCCCAAGTGGAATCCGATACACAGCGATTCGGAGGCGTGTGCGGTCTGTGAAGCCGACATTAGCAATTCGTGGGAAGGCAGAATCGAGCTGCGAAGACAAGCCGAGGAGGAGAAGGTACGCATCCGCTTGCTCCCGTTTCATCGCCTCTGAATGCGGTCATGATATGTGATTCTACAGGCCAGGCTCAGAAATGTCAGCGATTCAGGGCTATCTACGAATATGCAATTGTTGGAAGACGTCCCCTGTGCCATCATGCCCCTCTCATTCGTTCAACAATGGAGACAGTGGTTACTACGACCCACACAACTGCAACGTCCGGACACGATAGACAACAACTCGTTTTTCTGTGAGCATGAGATGCTCATCATCGATCCCAACACCCCCGCCGATCTCGATGGTCTTGCCACTGTCGTTAAACTCAATGATTGGAATACCTTTCAGACTTTGTAAGCGTTCCTCGATCCAACAGAAGCTGTATGTGTTTTGATGTATATCATCTTTCAGCTACCCTCCCGCTCCTAAAATTGCAATTGAAAAACAACGACAACAGGACAACATTTACCGGTATAATCACGAGGTTCCTGTATGTCGAGAGTGTCGCCAAAGGAGGTAAGAGGCTCAACATTTCTACTAACTTCGAATTTTCAATTGTGCATCGCAACTAGGAAAAGCGACTGGGTAACGACCGAGATAACAATCCGCTTAGTAGCGAAAGATGCGCCTCCGGGTGAGACGATAACATATGCTCACCAGAGTAGCGGCGCTCGACAGTCCAAACGGCTACGAGAGGTACGCAAATTTGGAGAGAAGAAACGGATGACTGTCAATAAGTCCATGACGGTCAAGGATATCAAAATGGAGGTAGGCCTCCTCGTGCTTTGTGTACTCCTCGTCTATTCTCATTGAATTTGTTGCTAGGTCGATGAGATTTTTAATATTGCCACGATCTGTCAGAGATTATTTCACAACGATGCCGAGCTGGAGGACAATTCCGCCACAGTGGAGTCTTTGAATATTCTTGCCAACGACACTATTGATCTACGACGTGTTGAAGAAATACATGAGTTGTCCGATGATGATGATGGTCCTCGTAAAAAACCTCGGGAGGAAGGAAGAGCGTTCGGCGGCACCCTTCTAGGCTCGTCTGCACCTCCTACTAGTTCCCCACCAACACGATCGCCGTCTCCTCTTCAAAAATTTTGTCCTGCTTGCACTCTCATCAATCCTATAGAGGTCGAATCCTGTAGAGTCTGTGATACAGCTTTTGAATGATAATACTTCGTAGAATACAAAATTTTCGCTGTTTAAGAGAGAAGGTGGATCTAGGTAAATTTAATGGGTTCGTAATGGCATGAATATCAAGCGACGAAAGTCCCGAATGAGTGAAACCCAAGGAAAGCAAGTTCAAAAACCCAGAGAGGAAAGCAAAGAAGAAAACAACAGATAACCCTACTATTTATACAGTGTCCGAAATTGGGAGAGGCATATAGGAGTTTGATACAGGGAAGGTTCTATTCTCTGTCAACAGAGATGATTGTTGTGATGATTGTTGCATCATAACATTTTGCGGTTGTCCGGAGGATCCCACCCGCGAGTTGGCTAACAAATCCTTAGCAGTATTGACCACGTCGACGGTATTATCGGAGGATGTGGGCCCAGTACAATGCACAGCTGCAGCGAGAGCCGTTTGAGCAAAGTGTACCATATCCGGTACGCTTGCAGAACGGATGGCAAGGGGATATGTCGGTGGCACTCGAGGTGCAACGGCCGATAAGGCTGCCTCTGCGACGACTTCACCAGCTGCAGCAGCAAGTCGCTTGGTTTGTACCGTAGGTGTTGGTCCGTTGAGGACTTGTCCCACGGCAGATACAGTCTGCTCAATGACCCGCTGTTGCTTTGCTGTCTCGGGAGAAGTGCCGCCGTTGAGCATCTGTGTGTGCGCCTCTTCAGTCAGACGATGAGCAACGTCCTGGAGAACAGTTTGGACCATAACGTCCTCCGCCTTCGGGGGAGGCCTGAAAGAAGATTGTAAGCAGTCTGGAATGCTTGGGATCCACCGTTGCCCAAACCTGGGTTGGCCTTTGAATATTATCGTATCACTTGCACTCCGCGGCATGTCGCGCGTGAGGCGTCCAAGCATGGGATCCGTGGTACCAGCAGGATGCACGTTTATACGGAACGTGTTCGACAATTGTCCTTCCTGGCCGTCAAGGACAAACTGAAACAGGCGTCAAATAATGATGAATTCCCCAAGAGGAATATAACATACCCGTGCAACTGCTGTTATATCGCAGCTTACAGCATCGGGAGGTGGCACCCCTGAGAGCACGTCGTCTTTCCAGGAAAGCCATCTTGGAAGGGATGGCGAGCTATACTGTACAGGAACATTCTGCCATGACGCTTGAGGATCCCATATCCTTGCGGTCCATGACCAGCGTAGACCACAGTAGGCAACAGTAGGGGGTGTGCCTGCGAGTTTTCGATGGAATGGACGGAACTCCCATTTCCCATCTCCAATCTTTTTCGCTTCGATGTTCCATATGTGATTTCCCTTCGACTTCGCCTTCTTCCCGTCTTCATTGAAACGCAATATGTAATGCTGCCGCCATAGGTAGTTGCGAACCTTGAATAGAAAGTCTATCAGCCAGGACCACCTCTCAAGACTTAAAGCAGGCTTACCTTTTTCATGGGTATCTTCTCTTCCGGGTACCCTTGTCGAGCAAGCTGAACGCAAATGAGTGAGAAAGCCAAGCTAACTATCAAGCCCAAGGCATACCTCTTCCAAAAATGCATGAGTGAAAGCTTGGATCCGGAATTTGAAAGGTCGAAAGTCCTTCGATTCGTCTAACCGCTGCATCTTCTTTGCCATGAGAGTTTGATGAATGGCTTCTCCTTTGGAATCAGTAGCATCCACTAGCAAATTAGACAATATTCAATGCCTAAGTAACATCAAAGGTCGGTGTGGCACCTACAGTTTGAACATATCTTGTTTAGGAATTCGAAGAATACGCGGTCAACTTCAGCTCGATACTCCAAGGGGACATCGGATCCTGACGATGATGGGNCCGAATGGGGATCCATTGGTGGCTAAGTGTATTCAGCATCCCGGGCTCATGGCTGATAGCATAGTGACTTACAGAATGTCTGGAACCTCCGTCCTCATCATCTCCGTCGCTGTCGTCTCCGTCTTCTTCCCCCGGTGGTGTCAAGTCTGGATGAACATGGGAAGGGAGCCACGATGATGGTCCGACAGATGAAGCAGATGATAACGACACAGATGATCCTCCTAACGAATGTGAGGAATAGGAACCTTCCGATGATGGCGTAGGAACGCCTGACAAAGCCCATGGCTCGTTCTGTGAAGCATTCGGGGCCATGTATGGCTGGAAAGGTTTGAGCGTTGATCCGCCTATAGAACCTGACCTATTCATTCTTCCAAGAATGCCAGTGCCAGCTCCGGAGAAGTTGCTGGGTAAGAGACCGGGGGCCGTAGAGATGGAACCTGTCGATAATGAATGACTATGGCGAGTGGGTACAGCACTCTCCGAGAAAGAAGAGCGGAAGGGAGGCATAGCTGGAGGCATCTGAGATATCGAAGACTGCATGCCCTCCGATGACATGTAAGAAGAGATATCCATTGATGTCTGAGAAGGCAGTGAAGGTGCATTAGATGGAGGAATGAAGGAAAATGCTGTAGATGGCGCTTGCTGCTTAATGGGATTGAAGGTGAAGGGCGGCGAAGGCGGGCGAGATGATGGGGGTGATTGTAAGGAGGTGGCGGGAGGCGCAGCAAAAGTGGGAATAGAATCAAGTGGCAAAAGATCATCCTGCGGTTCTGACTTAAGGGCCTTCACGGGCCGCTCCTCCTCGAGAGAAGATGCGCAACGCTTCCTAGCAGAATCAGAATGGTCAAAGTGGCCAATTTCCTGTGTTGCAAAGTACATGTCCGAGCTCCCAGCCGTGGTAGGCGGGGTAATTTGAGCAGAATGCATAGAAGAACGATACCCATTCTGTAAAGACATATAGGTCATACCGTCGATAAGATTGAAAACTTCGGTAAGCTGTTGTTTGATGTTGGCTAGGAATGGTTTTGCTTGGTTACCCTGATTTGCTTCACAGGCAATACTTCCAGAGGTCGCATTTTCAGCGATTCTGTGAGATGCATTAGCCATATATTACGTATTTGGGTGAAAAGCCCAAGGGTCGGGTGACTGACTGTTTGAGCAAGACACTTGCGTTCGCTAGAGGATGACTCGGGTGTTCCCCTGTGCTAGGGAAATGTGCCAACATCCCTGTACCTGATTGAGGGAGTGGCACAGGGGAAGAGAGCGTGTTAGCTCGACTTCGAGAACCAGAAAGGACAGGGGGGTCCAGGGCATCTTGCAGAGACGAGGAGAGATTTGAAGAGAAACCGGTGCCAGAAGTGTGGATGGGAGGCGAATGGGATGCAAGGCTGTGATGGGGAGGAGAGACAGAGGACTGGTGTACAGAAGAATGCGATTCTACAGACATTTCATTGTTCTGCATCGTTAGAGGAGGGCTAAAGTTGTGCACTGGAGTAACGATACCAGACATGAAATCCGATTCCACCGGGGTCATCCCATTCACAGAATCTAGCACAGGCAACTGAGGAAGAAAGGCTGCTGGATCTGGCGGAGACACGTGCAGAGGCAAGGAGTCGGGCATTGGGTTGTTATGATCCGCCTGAGTTGAAAACGCGGGGGACAGTGTATGTGAAGGAGATGTCTGTAGAGCTGAGGATTGTGGGTAGGCGTACTCAGAAGAAAGAATCGGTGGTGAAGGATGGGGGATAGGAATATGTGGATCCATTGTGTAGCCTGAAGGCTCGGTATTCATGAAATTGTGCCTATACAGTGGAGAAAACGTGAGGATTCAACCTTCCAGAGCTGATCCAGAAGTATAAAAGTCCCTGCTTTGTCGTTTAGAGCGGGTCTAATATGGGTCAATATAACCGATCCAGGGTCTGTGCGCGAAGGCTTCTAGCCGACACAAAAGGGATCACCACGATCGATGTCTCTTAGACTGCACGTGCAGTAGATGCCTGGAATACTGCTGAAAGGCAAAGGTGAGGCCTGGCTGATCTTACAGGGTCCGTGAACAAGGCTAGCACAAGTATGTGCCTTTGAAGCAGAAATATATAAGATCTACCCAATGAATGCCGAGGGCGTCGTGCTTTGCAGAGAGAGTCGAATGAAGAGATGAGAAAAGTAGGGATTGAATGAAGGCGGAACGTTTATTGCAGGGAAATGGAAAGCAGAACCTGACGGTTAGAAGATGGTGGTCGAAAGCAGGAGGACCAAATGCTGAAATGCCAAAAATGGGTCACGCTGTCGCCTATAGCAAACTACAGGGCCAAATGTCTGAGTTGCTGAGTTCGAAGTCACGGATACCATAAATCCAATTGGGTACTTCGAATCTCTCCTTATAGCCCTAGGTATTATTATAATGTGCCTTCAACCTAACCTTCTATTCCCCTATCGCAATCTTCTCCAAGTCATTCTCCCCCTTCGCCTCTGTACCGACGGCGGCCCCGGCAGTTTGCTCCTTAATCGTTTTCTCGTCTCCATGTCTATGTCTGAACTCAATTAATCATATATAACTCGTTCGCGCAAGATCTCGTTGCCAAATTGATTCAGACTGACGCAACAGTGCCTCAGCGTTCGCTGGCCTCAGTCGCAAGGTTCTGCGTCACCGACGTAAGAACCAGAGTTGGTTACCATCACCAAGGATCGACTATAGGCTTATAGCATCCTCAATAGTCGAACTTGCCACCTCGAATCGGGGCGTGGGGTCCTATCTAGGTAATTTGATGGAGAGACGCGGCGAACTGCGGAAGAGTGTATGCGAAATATGGAATCATGTAAACTTCACCGTGATGGCACCGTCCTACTAATGTGAGAACGTGATTGTTAGGACCTCGCCGTTATTCCGTAACTCCTGAACAACGATATCCGATGAGACGGCGGAAGACTTCATTATTTTCTGGTTATGAATTCCCAAGCTGTCAAGGTCAGGTAACCGCAGACACATACTTATTCTTACATGACCTGCAAGAGTAAAAAGGACATATGTACAGCAAATGAAATACAATACCAGAAAGAGTAAACGACTAGAAGAAGCAAAAGATATTAGTATCTTCTTCGAGGACTACGTGAACGATCCCGATCTCTTCGTCGATCGCTGTTGAGAAAATGCATGAGCACATGTTTCCAAACTTTCAGAAAAGTAATACTCACTCGTATCGTGAAGAATGCCGTTCACGGTCATATCCACCACGGTCACGATCTCTAAAGTCCTCTTTGGATGATCGATAGTCACTACCAGACCGACCAGGTGCAGCTGGACCTGGTCCCGCTCCTAGAGGTGCGGCTCCGCTAGCTTTTCGCTTCTCACGTTCCTCCTTAAATTTCTGGAGCATGTTTCGTAGCTCATGGTACCCAAGATGCATCTTAAAAAGAACACGAGTTTGTCAGCTGAGTAGCCGGATACATGCACAAGACACACGACCACTCACTTTACCTCCGAAATGGTCAGCAAGTCGACGGTCAGAATCTAACACAGACAAGTATGCACCGCAGACATCGCAAACTCGTAGTTTTTGATGGCCTGATGCACCAGATGTATCTGTGAGTTGTTGAAGCTCCCGCTGGCGACCCAACATAAGGTCAGGTAGGATACTGAACCAATAAATGTACAAACCTCCTTCTCAGACTTTTCATTCTTCAATGCCTCAATGGCTTGCATTTCTCTCATAGACTCGTCTACCTTTCCTTGCTCGCCTAAGGAGAAAAATATCCAGTCTTTCCATCCCAAATAGAAGTATTGACGGAGAACGTACCCAGAGTTTCAATCTTCTCGGTGCCTCCTTGGATAGCCAATTCGATTTCCGCAATTTCTCTCATCTGGTGAAGCGGGGTTGAGTTACTAGGAGCACCCGTAGACAAGATATCATCGTACCAAGTTCGTAGTTTTCGCGTTCTCCTCCGGTGTTTTTTCTAACCGTCTGTGCGCCGCTCTTATTCTCCTGTCACATTCATCCACGAATGCAAATATATTCTGTTCATATTCGAGCTGGAATCGGTTGAAAACAGGGTCGTTCGGGTTGGCNTTCCTTTGCGGCAATGTATTCGGTTTTCAATCTTTCCGTGTGCGACTTTGGGCACGCTCCTAGATCCATTTTCTGAGGCCCAAGTATTAGCGTGTTTTGGTTCTCAAGGCAGTTGGAAACCGAACTCACGGTGTTCGTAAATAAAGCATGGGGGCATGTTCCGCACAAGAAATTCCTACAGACTTTTTCGTCGGACCATGTAAGGTTTGCGCTGGCTACACCCATGGCTTCGGGACCCATCATTTGCTACAGTGTATCGTCAGCTCGACGCTACATATAGACGCTTAAATGCCATACTTCCAGCAGCTTACGCTGCATTTCAGCGAGTCTTCCCATTTTGTTGACTGGTGGGCCAAGAGAGAAAGGAAAATAGGCAAAGCAATTAGCACTTGACTGAACTTCGTGGTTGAGAGAGAAGCGTGTGTTTGGCCATACCGCGCACAGTAAACAAGAATGAGTCATCATCGCGCGTTCAACGCCACATGAAAGTAATAACCGCGTATGATTAGATGGTAAAACCAGAAATGGTGTCTACAATATATTGACAGTATGTAGTAAGAGCACCGATCTTGTTATGCGATGGTACGGAATAGTGGGAAATGAGTGATGATGAGCATCTGTATGCAGATGAAACAAGAACATGCAGGAGGAAAGCGTGGAACAAAAAAAAATAGAGTATGATGTAACAACAGGAAGAACATAGAGTATAATGCAAACAAATATGCACAGAGCAGGCAACAAGAGAAAATAGGCAAGAGTGAATCGATCAAGGGTTGCCACGTCCTTTGCCGCGTCCACGACCACGACCCTTCCCTCGACGTTGGTTCGGTGTGGATCCTTGGGGGGCACCGTGCGTTGACCCAGAGGAATCTTGTCGATTACTGTTCTGGCGGGGCTGAGGAGTTGGAGATTGGCTTGACCGCTGAACTGGGCTATCTGGCTTGCGAGCACTCAGATTGGGCGTAGGAGGAGGCGTAAACCCACCAAATCGCATAAGTAGTTTCATCATGTCGCCGAATTTCTCCTGCTCCTGCTCCGACACATTGCCACGATTCTTCTTTCGCAAAGTTTCGATTCCGTCATTAGAGGTAATCAGGGTCCAAGCCTGACTGATCTCTTGAGGCGTTGCCAATCCTTTGTCCAGGATCATCCATACGATTTCGGGTTCGTTAGATTTCACAGCCAACTCCAGCAGAGACTGAGACGACGGCACAGCATAAATGGCTTGAAAGTCGGGGTCCTTAGGATCGTATGTCTCGAAGAAATACTTTACAACGGAGACATGGCCGTTCTCAACACCGATGTGGAAAGCGGTTCGGCCTTTAGAGTCGCGCTCCTCTTCATCAGCGCCTGGGAACGAGTAATCAGGGTACAGTTAGAGAGGATAGGCCTAGGAGCTTACTGTGCGCATCTAGCCATTTAAGGAGCTCATGATCTCCATGTTTGGCCACAATGTGTGCAAGTGTTTCTTTGGGATCTTGTGGGAGAGATGATACAAATTTCTCCGAGCCAAGCTTGACTTCGCCTCCAATAGCGTCCACCTCTTCTTCCCAAATTCCTTTCTTAACCCCTGCGGCATCTCCTTTCCTGGCAGCCCGGAAGGTGGCCGAACGCATAGTCTGAACTTTCCGCTGGTGAGCAACAGCTGCACTCTCTGCTTTCTTTTTCTGCTCCTGTGCCTTAACTTTCTTTTGTTCTAGCTTAGCCCTCTGCCGTTCGTCAGACTTGATCCTCTCTAAGGAATAAGTTGGTCAGAACGCTGATATCCCTGGTTAAAGAGAAATTAGAAACCTATCTCCCGATCTACTTCGAGACGTTCCTTCCGTATTTGTGCTTCCCGTTTGCGGCGTTCTTCTGCAGCGACCTGCTCTTCCCTCGACTTCTTCAGGCGTGCAGCATACTGCTCGGGGCTCTCTTGAGGCTCATCCCGCTGATGTTGGCGAAACCCTCCAGATGAGGTCAGCTATCATCCTCAAAGGCATAATAGTATCAAACATACGGGCCTGAGAGTAGTAGCGAGAATGAGCATCGCGCATGAATTGTTCAAACAAGAACCTTTCAAAGACGGGTGAGGAGTTTGAACCATAACAATAGAGGTAAGGAGAAAAGACCTGTAGAAGTCCATTCTCTCGTCTTCATAATCGTCTTCGTCGGAATAGGAGTCATAGTCATCATAGTCATAGTCATTTTCAAGGTGCTTGACAAGTGTATTATATGCCTCTCCGACCCGTTGGAACTGAGCAGTTGCGTCGGGGTTATCTGGATTCTTATCTGGGTGGGTGCGGAGAGCGATCTGCGATATTCTTGAGTACAGTCAAAGAACTGGCTAGAAATTGGAGCTGACCTGTCTATACTTGGTTTTCACTTCATCCAATTGCGCACCCTGGTAGTTAATTAGTGACCAGGAACGCACGAACCCGTTGTGTGGCAAATACCTCTTGAAGCCCAAGGACAGCATATGCCTCAGATACAGCAACATGAGGGTGAACCATGATGTCGAGAAGTGGCTACGAGGACCGAAAATACAGTTTGTGAGGTGGAGGTGGGGGAGAAGGAACAGCGACGCGTCAATAAATAAACCAAAGCAACGCCTAAAATTGCTTAGGTGGACCCCGGTGCATTTGAGCCCTCTCCCTCCGAACCGCGACCGTGCGCAACTGACATTTGACCTCTGCTTTTATCCCTAAGGACGTACTGTTCCTTTCAGGCCATTTGCATTGTAGGAAAGGGGCTTTCCTACCGATTTGCATAAACTCCGTTTGGTTCTTGTAGGCTCTTGATGCCATCTGACGCGGGTCTTTTCAATGGCACATTCCTTGCCAGCGTAGTCGGCGACAAGTGCGTGTTCAATGCACCTATGGCGGCCCATCTAAACCAGTTTAATGGAGGATAGTCCGTACTTCCAGGCGGGCTTCGGCCTAATGGTTTGTCGCGTTTTCTCCTTTGCTACGGGAGTTTTGAATATTTACTGCTATTCAAGGGTGTAGGTGTTGGATTCACACTCTTGAAGAGGGGGATGTCTCTGGGAACCGTTGCGTTGCAAAGACGAATGCTAGTGTCCATGGAAATACCGATAAGAGATCCTTCCTACTCGTGGTTTCTCGCATGGATGGCTAGTCAAACCAAGGCTCAAGCCCGCCAACGAGCTGGAAAATGGGTCCAAAGCAACGAACTCAGTGTCGCGACTACCTTAGTCAAGCAACGCAATGGGAGTCTCTCCGCTTACTTCGATCTTATTGCTGGACCCGGTATTCATTGGTTCAAGTACCGAGGTGCGTGGATGCAGGCAAGTCAGTTGAGGTTCTACTTTATTGTCTTTATTAACACAGCGCGTTGGTTAGGTCAAAAGGGAGCGTGAAACTAGGGCTGTCCAACAGGATGGCATTCCCTGGGAAACTGTTAAGCTTACTACCCTCTCTCGGGATCGGACTTTGTTTCCGCAGCTTCTCGCTGAAGCACAGAATCTAGCTATGCACGACCAAGAAGGAAAGCTTGTTATCCACACCCCTCGGGGAATTGAATGGGCACCTTTTGGACTTCCTCGGAGACAACGCCCACTGCAGAGCGTTGTTCTTGCACCTGGGCTTACAGAACAGATCCAGCAGGACGTGAAAGCTTTCATGAGTCGGCGAAAATGGTATGCTGATCGAGGTAAGAAGCTCTCTGTCGATATAACCTTCTCAAGTGACTGTGATTCCTCTAGGCATTCCCTATCGCCGCGGATACCTCCTTCATGGGCCACCTGGCTCTGGAAAAAGCTCGCTTATCCAAGCTTTAGCTGGATCGATTTCCTACGACATTTCTGTCCTTAACCTTTCGGAGCGGGGCCTGGGAGATGACAAATTCAACCATCTCTTGTCAAATGCTCCTGAGCGCAGCATTGTCCTAATAGAAGACATCGATGCTGCTTTCAACAAACGTGTGCAGACGAGCGAAGATGGGCAAGTGCAATGAAACACATTTTCCTCCATCCTCTTCTGATGACCAAATTATAGTTACCAATCGTCTGTCACGTTTTCTGGTTTCTTAAACGCTCTCGATGGTGTGGCGTCTGGGGAGGAACGCATTATATTTATGACCACTAATCATGTCGAAAGACTCGACCCCGCCCTCATTCGACCAGGCCGCGTAGATTTGGCCGTGCTTATCGATGACGCTGTCCCCGCGCAGGCTCGCACCCTCTTCACTCGGTTCTATGAGGGAGGGGAAGACGTCAAACTAGAAGAACTCCAAAATCTCGCCCAGCAACTACAAGATCTCGTTAACACTAAAATGGAGCAGAATCAGCGCATTAGCATGGCTGCCCTTCAAGGCTTGTTCATTAGAAGTAATCCCAGGGAGGCCGTACAAGCATGCGAAAGCATTTTTGTACAACGGTAGAGTACATATATATCCTTCAATCTAGCCATACAGTGATGTGTCAGGACTGAGGCAGAGACTGCCCAGATCGCCTCGATGGTTCGAGTAGATGAGCCCCAAGGACTCATTGCGGGACTAGAAAACAGGTTTCCGTCGACGCCCTGTGAATTTGGAATCGTTAGGGACGCTATCCTTCCCTCTTTTACGGTAAAGCTGCATAAAAGTGTTTAGCTGGGAAGTTGCAACGTGCTAGTGGGCAACACACCTCTTTTTTCTTCAGGATCCAATCCCTATCCTTAACACTCTTTCGTTTCCCACTTCTATCTCTTCCTCGGGTTCTTTCTCTTCTTGTCTCGAAACGGGCTCTCCCATCTTCAACTACGTCTCCATCCAAGCCTTTGGGGATTTGCTGCTGGCCACCACCTCCACCTACATAAAGACAGAGAAAGACCTTCTTTGCCTTATTCGAATTCGGATAGTCAACGACGATACCACCGCCAAAGCCAGCCTTCATGGCTATTGTTGTAATGAGCTGGATCTGGTCGTCTGAAGAAGGGTAGAATTGGAAGACAGCACGGGAAGGATTGCGGAGGGCCGAATGTAAGGTTGTGAAAAAGCGTGTAAGGCGGTGAGGTGGTGAAGATGTAGGATGTGATGTTTCTGCGTTTAGCAGCCACTGCAATACAGAGATACTGTGACGCAATGCTTTTAGAACTTCATAACCGTCTTCAAAAAGAATCTTAACCTAATGGCACCGTCGAAGCTTCCTGGTCGAAAACCAAAGCCTTGGCCAATGTCCTGTAGAAATAGATCACCCTCTACTTCTCGCTCTAAAGCAACCTCTACCTCCAAAGATTAGAAAGAGTCACTGCTAATTCGGGTGTATCGCTCACCTAGCATACTCGGTGCGACATCGACACCAGCCCAAATGTAACCTTCCTCGTCTAAGATCTCCCCCGACAGACCAGATCCACAGCCAATGTCCAAAAGAAAAGCAGGCTCATCTGGAGGAAAATTCAACAATTCCAGAGCGCGATAAGTCATGTCGGCTTGAATCTGTTGATTGCGAGTGCTGAACTATGGGATCAGGACTCGATAAAGAATGGAATCTGACAGTTTGGGTGCATACTTTTTAGTGTACTTCTTAGCTTCAGTATCTCCATAGTACTACATTGATATGTTGAGTTGCGCTCGTGCAGTATCAGTGGTATGCCTACAATCTCTGGAGGAGCTTGATGCTCGGGTCTGGACATTTTTCGATGAAAGTTTTGGAGAAGGCGGTAACTTCCTTTTCTGGACGATCTGTAACCGACCACCACCTTAAATGGAATCCGCCCCGCCAACTTTGAGCTGGCAAGAGAAAGTAAGGCAGCGACTAAGCCGTTCTCTTCCCGTAGGCTCAAAACTTGATCCAAATGTGACTCGCATTCGCCGAAGACGGCGGGTCATTGGGCTCATTACTAGCCGTTTGTCCCTTCTCAGGTGAATACTAAAGGTTGCATAAGTCAATTGTCTTACCTACACCTCACAATGCTCACTAGACTTGCACTTTTTGCTATTGGATACCTATGGATGCTGATTATACCTTACCCTGACCTTGGAAGAGGCACATACATCGATGAGAACGCTCTACTCCCGGGCCAGGTATGTTTCATTGGATTCCTTGTCAAGACCAGGTTCTCATTCCATCCTCAGGTCAACACACATTGGCATTGGACAGAAGTGCGCGATGCCGACAATTATCTTGCACAGCTTGAGAACCTGAGGAATACAAACGCTTCCAGTGAGCAGTGAGCTTTCTCTTCACCTCGGCGCACATGTTTACATACTTATCCGCGGACTTCAGACGAGCTCATTTCCTCGAGACAGAATTTCTCAAACTTGGTATCCCTGCTTCCACACAAAGATACACATTTGTCTCAACGTTAGACGTGCGTTCATGAACAGTTCCTCGGATCTCCACTTTTCTAACGTCTAAACACTTGAAGGTCGTGAACGGCACGAACGCCTACGCCGTCATGTCTTCGCCGCGAGCAGCTGGTACTGAAGCGATTGTAATCAGTGCTTCGTGGATCAGTCGTATGAATGAGGGGTCTGGGGATCTCAATTTAAGAGGTGTGGCCACGGTGTTGTCCCTCGCAAAGTATCTCAAAAGTGCGTTCAGTTTCTTCACACAACTTTCATGGAAGAACCTAATATCACTGCCTAAGGGTACTCTTTATGGGCCAAAGACATTGTCTTTGTGATTAGTGATGGCTACATGGATGGAATGCAAGCATGGCTCACTTCATATCACGGCACGAATCAAGACAGTACGTCGGACGGTTTTAATATTGAAATTCCGATGCTGAAGGAAATTATAGACCTGATTGCTGATCCTCTTGAGCTCTCCGCCGGCACTGTTTGGACAGCTCTCAATATTGATTACCCTGGCCATTCCTTCTCTCACCTCGGGATCTTCCATGGTCAGTCAGTTGCCCCGTTGCCGAAAGCCATACATCTAATAGGTTACTAGAGGGATTGAACGGACGTCTGCCTAACCAAGATCTCATTAACTCCTTCACACGTATCTCAAACCGAGCAGGGGTTCCCATAAGCCTGTATGACCACCTGGACCCACGAGATACTCCCAACCGCCGAGAAGAGCTAGAGAATATTCCCTCCTGGCTTCCGAATGTCATTCGTGACCAAAAGGATGTCAGGGCGTATGCCTACCAAGCCCGGAACGTATTCCGACATGTCCAATACCAAGCAAGAGGACGTGGAAGTGGTGTTCATGGGCTATTCCATCAGTAATGTTCCCCCTATACCCGCTATGAGTATATTTACTAAATGTACCCATTAGATTTCGCATAGACGCATTCACAATTTTTGGAATCCCCGCAAGTGGTCCGCATGGCTTCCACGCTATAGGACGGTATGTCAAACTTTGTAGAACGGTTTGTAGCCCATCGATGACCGGTTCGCTTAGTGTTCTGGAATCCACATTACGGACGAAAAACAACCTGCTAGAAAGGCTACATGCATCATTCNTTTTTTACATCTTAACTGGACCTGCCCGCTTCATAAAAATCGGTAACTTCCTTCCTAGTGCAGTTCTCATTAGTGTGGCCATGATGTTCGGAGGCCTTCGAACATGGACGGACGCCGCCTGGGTCCTCGAGCCATCATCAAATAAGGGCGACAAAACCCAGTGGAGACAGAGAAAACGTCCTGTTTTTGCGGCTTTCATGGTTTTCGTGCTAACGCATGCAATTGGGGCGTTGGTCTTCTTTGGGGGTATTACTGTGGCTTTCTTATCCAATAGTGCTGTAAGACGCCAAGCCCATTTACGCGTTGAAGTCATGCTGACTAGGTCTAGGTCGCAATACCAATCATCTTCGTGCTATTGTGCACGATCCCTTTAACGATCAACATGGTTGAATTGCAAGACAAACCCGATACCGCGTCTCTGTCGTCGATTTTGAAGGCTCTGAACCTCTGCTTGGCGTCTACCGTGATTTCCATCACCACGGTGCTTAATTTCTCACTGGCCGCTTCTCTAGCTGTTTTGCTAGGACTGCCACTGTCATTAGCATCATCATCGAGCAGTATGCTTTCTCGACTCATGCGTTATTCCGCATTCATGACCCTAGGTTGCGGGTGGTTGCTCTGTAGCAATGTCATACGGCAGGCTGTATGGGATTGGGAAGTATTGGGAGTGTGGTTTGCACCATTCGTCTGCATTGTGTATACTCCTTTAGTACTACAGGCTGCAATTGTCTGTTTACTACCACCTTGACGAGGGTTCGCCGGACTTTATAACGTACAAATGCATAATGTAAACTCATCACACTTCGATAGCATTTAGGAATATGCTCCAGTACAATACGCGACTAGTAACCATTGGACCGGGGTATAAGATCCTGTCTATCCCCTCCATTACTATCTTCTCAAACCCGAAAGTGTATCTACCATTCTAATTTCTGCTGCCAGAATGGCGGACTACACTTTGCATGTTTGGCCGAGCCAATGGGACCTTCCTTCCTCTGATGCGTCGTGTCTTATAGCTATTGCATACCTCCAACTCACAGCTCCAGGACGGTTTGCCTTGGTTGAATGTGCCAATCCTGATATCTCCCCAGCTGGTAGGTCGGTGTTTCTAACTGCGGGGAATTATACCTTCATTTCGATTTATCTTCCCTTCTGAAAGGTACACTGCCGTTCCTGACGCACAATAACAAAACTATCGCTCCGTTGTCGTCGATTCTTGACTACCTTGCAACCGGGAAGAATCTTGATGAAATTTTGAGTATATCTCAAAGGCCGCAGAGTACAGCTTGGTGTACTCACATGCAATCTAATCTTGGGGATATGTTGGTGCGTTCTGACTGTTGTCGTCCTTTGACGCGTCTCATTAGCTTTCCTGCAGTCACATATGGTCTACGCCAGGCCTGACAATTGGTTCAAACTGACAGGCCCCAGATTGCTTGCTTTGTATCCCGTACCCTTCCGTTATTTTGTCCCCCGCAGGGTGCGCGAAATGTATCGACCACGGTTAGAAGCTACTGGACTATGGGGGTTGCCAGATCCGGAGGATGACGAGAAGATATCATTGAAAGAGAGAATGAAAGAAAAGAAGAAAGACAAACATAGTGATACATTTCTTCGAGTATTCGAGCGAGAGAAAGTGAGTTATTATTTGTAGAATATTCTCAACCGGGCACTGACAAGCATATGCGTGATGCTCAGGTCATTGAAAAAGCTCGCCCCGCTCTGGACCTCTACACGCGTCTTCTAGGAGAGAATCGCTTCTTTTTCAACGACAAGTGAGTTTTTAGGTCCAATTGAGCAGGATGATACATTATTCATCATGACACGCTCTCCAGGATTTCCACAATTGACATAATCTGTGCCTCCTACATTACACTGATCATAGCGCCCTCTTTCCCGGACCCGCTGTTGAAAGATTTCCTTGAGAACGCGTATCCTAGTCTGGTTACACATGCCCAACGCGTACAAACGGAGACTATTGTTACATCAGAGTCGGTCGCTGTTCAGTACCACACACCCTCCCTCTGGGGTTACCTTTCACCAATATTTCTCACAAAGGATGAAAGACTCACTGGGACTTCATCCCTTCTGGTGGGAAGTGCTATTATCTATGCTGGGGCCGTGGGGCTAGCCAGAATAAAGGGTCAATAACTGTATATGCAGTATTACATATACCTCTTTCCTGAAAGCGCCGAGTTAAAATGCCCGGTCGTCGACGACGACTGATTTAACTTTAAGAGCTTTATTATATTTTGTGTATCTTAGTCAGCGAGTTGTATTGTGAATGTCAATCATTGACTCTTCAAGATGACCGCTAACATCAAATACTTGAATGATCATTTTTGTATCAAACCTTCAGCACAACAAGTCGAGAAGAAGTGTTCCTCCCGCGCNGGTCTATTTTCGACCTCTCGAACGCGCCAAAAGTCTTATCCTTTCCTTTCCTCAGTTCCATTGCTTTCATGGGCACTCGATACTCCTCTATCCTTGGCGGGCGACGTCTCAGATTGGCGTATCTCTTGCTCCTCGTCTTCGGGCTCCTTTGCATGTACCACAAGCAGACGAATCTCAACACTTCTGGGCCTGATTTACCTGTACTTCCACTGTCGGTCTGGTCGCAAGAGCACGAAGTTGGCAAAGGACGTTGGGTTCCCCGATCGCCACTGTATCAGTCACTACAAGATTACCAGAATGTCAACAAGTTTCAGAATGGTCATGTCTGGCAAAAATGCCACGTCGTCTTCGATGCGAATGGTAATAAGCTAGAGGACGGACCGGAGAAGAAGAAGTTGGAGGGTGAAAGGCTGGTGGAGACGATGAATTGGGTGTGGCAGCCCGATAGAGGCAAGTTGGTGGATTACGACCCTGTGGACCTTGTTGTCCGCTTGATTCGTAGTCCTGGCGGGTTGATTATGTTTGGTGACTCTATCACCCGCCAACATCATCATGCGATCGAGTATACGATGGAATACTTTGGTGTTCTTTTCGACCGCGATCCCGAACACTTGCCTAAATATCCTCACATCGTCCAATTTGTCCTTCGACCGAACCAGCCTATGACCCAGCATATCATGCAGCTCGCTGGGGTGCCCGCGTCTCGGTTAAAGCGACCGTTCATGACGGTCATTGAGGACCACATGATTATGAGCTGGGACGACATACTTGCTGTCTCCAACGCTCCACCAGGATACGAGTGGCCGCACAAGAACCACCCTCATGTTGAGGGGTTAACAGATATTCTCCGTTTGATGGGAACACCTGTTGCAGGCGAGGAGAAGTATGTTACGAAAGATACTATCTACGTCTTCAGCACCGGACCTCATTGGTCTCGCGGTAGACTGACGATGATCCCGAATTCGAACGTCATGGAGGAGCAAGCAACGATGTGCCACATCTATCGAAATATGATGGAGCTCATTATAGCACGGATGACCGCCATCCCCCGAGCCACCATATTCTATCGCTCCTCAGCTCCTCCTCATCCTCGATGCGAAGAACATCGCAAACCATATCCAGACCTAGAAACAGCCAAGGCCAAGGAAGCCAACATGATATGGCGCAAGACTAAAGACCTTAGCCCCGACATGAGACGCGTGGAAGCCCGATGGGATTGGGATCTCCACGAGACATACAATAGCTACTGGGAGGAGAAGATACATCAGCTGGCGACCATCCCTCGCGATCCTTTAGGTCCGAAGTGGTATTATCTTGACATATGGGATTTATCTTTGCAGCGCCCGGATGCGCATTCCGAGCCTGGAAAGGATTGTTTACACTATTGCGAACCGACGATATATGAAGACTGGACAAAGCAGCTGTACCATCGGTTATTCCTTCTACACGAAGTAGACGGCCCAGTTGGTGCCAACGTTTCTGAGGTTGTCTTATCCTAGACGAGTGTAGATTCCTCTTTCAGTGGCGTATACTTCGGCATAAATCAGTGACCCCTGCCATCTCGAATAGGAGAAACCTCCATGGTAATCTCGTCGAACACGGAAGACACCGAAAGTCAAGGGGGTAGCTACCAGTGGGGGTTCTCTATGAAAATAGACAGCTGCTGGTCAACTAGAATACACTCGGATGCCAATCTATTCCAGCTCAATTAGACGGCTTGTTCTGTGGTTCACTTTTCCTTTTCTTTGCAAATTACGTTTTCGATCTTTCAGTCGTTCGCCTTAACAATTATCATCGAGAATTCCGNCCCACCTGTGATACAACTACTGAATCACTTTGTTCCTTGGCATCCGCCGCCTGTCCGAGACAAGTATCTTCACATAACTGATGAAATCCCCCCGGGCTGTTGGTTTCACTCTCCCACTGTCGTTCCTCGTTCTCCTCGAATGGGAGCCACCACATCCCTATGTCTCCACTCTCCCCTCAAACTCAGAGAGCATAACGAACAACCCCGTCATTGTGGTCTTCTCATGAGCAACACTCAGGCTCCGCGTTGGCGGTTACAAATGTTGCGAGCACTGATCCCGATGTTGTGTGGCCTGTTTTTGAGCTCGTAGGATCTGTTCCATTTTCATTATCAGGCCNGGGGGTTACTACATGTTTACTGTTATGTATGTATATATATTCTTCAGACGGTATCATTAAATATATACTACTTTTTATTGTGTAAGTAATTACGATAGTGTTCATGGAGGGATCCCTCGCTTTTGGGGGGGGGGGGGGGGGGGGGGTTTTTTTTTTTTTTTTTTTTTTAATGTAAGAGTCAGAAAAGAAATCAACAAAGACGGGTTCGAGCAACACGACAGAAAGCATAACAGGGTAACAAATACGATCCACAACAAGCAGCAACTGAGGAGACGATAACAACAACTACAACAACCTTCGGCCTCAAAGGTTTGAGCTCACAACTCCGTAACTCCACACGGCCAACACAGGTATATCACTTCATTGGGTCAAACCCGCGATCTTGACACCAATGTCAATCCCAGTCCAGACAGGTAAAAGCTCCTTCTCAGGGATGACGTACTGGTTGGGAAGATGATAGTAGGTATATTCGTCCACACCTTGCCTGAAGGCGAAGCAGCGTGCTAAGATCTGTTGTAGGGTGCGAAGAGAACTTAAACACATGTTTTGACGGTTGTTGGCCTCGGTATAGAGATAGATGAGGTTGTCGAGCTCTTCTTTGGCGCCTGTCCAAAGAACGGTGTCACCTCGGATGCGCAAGAAGGGGGAGTGTTTGACGTAGGAAAGAGGAACAATGAACGGGGTGTAACGACAGTGTGGATAGGACTGCTCATGGTAGTTGAGGCGTTCAGCTACCATGATAACCTCGATCTCTGTGAGCTTACCCTCCACCGCAGGAGGGGTCTTAGCAAAGCCGTAGAAGGAAATGATTTCGAACAGAGAGGTGCATTCTCCGGTTCCGACAAAACGATCCCCCTGATGCAAATCGGAGGGATATGTATCGTGGATAGGACGGCGAATCCGAAACATGACCAGCTGGGGCACAAATGCCGAAAGAACAGGCTGAAACCATCCGTTGAGAGGGAGGTTCTGATAGGGCATGTCCCTCGTCCTTGGCTAAGGTGAAGGTGAGAGTGCATGACTGATGGAGGAAGTGGACGGTATTCGCATAGAAGGTGGCACTCTGGGAAGTTCACACACGGGCCGCGGTGCCTCTAAGGTGTCGGTGTTCAATAGCTGAGGTAGGTACGGAGGTAGTATGTCCAGGCCCGCGCCTGAGGACATAGTTTCGTTGCTAGTAGAGAGAGAAAGAACACAAGGAGTTGAATTCCTAAGATTGACAGCGTGTGTTACACGTTTGACGAACAGGTCGGAGTCGTCAGCAGAGTGCGCTGGCATAGGTGGGTAATGCGACTGTGTAGGTGTGGTGGTCATGGTGGTAGTGTTGAGAAGGTGAGAACTGACCTTCCCTACTCCCTACTTGTATGTCTTGTAGAAGGTCGATCACAACCAAAGCGAGGGTGATAACTTTATTGGCGGGGACCTGATTTGTGCCTAATGGGGCTCAATCCGAATCTAGGTTGATCACTTCAGGCGAGGCTGCGTCTTCTTCAGCTTCTGTACCAGTTCCACTATCGGTCGTGAGTGGGTCGCTATCACTGACAATGAGTATCCCTTCTTCCGCATGGCATTCCTCGGGTCACATAAACCAATGGTCTCTAGTAATGTAGGGAATTATCCGAATAGCTGAATAGCGAAAGGGGAGTTCTGTTCCATCGGGCTCACGCAAAACGTAAGATTCCCCNTTGGTCCGGCGGAC
>LBLO01000317.1:0-31510 GCA_004354395.1 Chondrostereum purpureum | reverse complement strand
ATTTTTTTTTTTTTTTTTTTTTTCACATTAATCACACCGGCCGAAGTGATTCCAACCCAGCGCTAGCGCCGCCCGATGGCTCGTCCCGGAATTTCAAATCAATTTCCGGTATAACTATTACCGGTTCTGGGGTAAATATACTTGAACGTGGGGAAATAACTGCAACTCAGCCTTTACCCCACATCCCCTTCTCTCTCATACCACGAAATGGCACCTCATCCTATTGTCGAACTTACGTCCGAGGCCTCCTGGAATATGGTCAGTTATGTATGCAATACCACCTTGACGTGGGCATTGATTCTGGTGAACAGGTCGAGGACAAGTTCTCTCCCTATGCGAAGGAGACTTTGGCGAAATTGATCACATTCCTTAACGTTGGTTCCATATCCCAATCGATACCCAACCTTTCCGTGCTTATATTCTGGTCGTTTTCCAGGATGAAATTCTCCCTGCGGTCAGAATTGCACATGCACAGTTGCCTACAGATCCAGAGCAGCGATGGAAAGTTGTTATCCCTGTCATTGAAGAGCTGAAAGTCAAGGCTAGGAAGCTTGGACTGTGGAACTTGTTCTTGAGCAAGACGCATTACCCTGAACATGGTGTTCCTCTCAGCAACCTGGAGGTCTGTGTTTCCTTAAACACCATAGCTTCATAGTAGTATCGACCCAGCTACGACTTTAGTATGCTGTTATGGCCGAGATCTTGGGACGTGCTGGCCATATGGGCCCTCAAACAGTGAACTGCTCTGCTCCAGACACTGGCAACATGGGTGTGTGCCACTTGAGCATATTCTGGTAATTACTGACCACTTTTCAGAGGTCCTTGCGAGGTACGGAAATGCTGAGCAACAGAAGAAATGGCTCGTTCCCTTGTTGAATGGAGAAATACGTTCTGCATTCTCTATGACTGAAAGGCATGGTGAGCACCTACCTGTGTTCTCTTTGTGCATGGATGTCTGCTGAAGCTCCCAAAAGTTGCGTCCTCCGACGCTACCAACATCCGTACCGAAATCAGACGTGAAGGAGATGAAATCGTCATCAATGGACACAAATGGTACCAACCATTCCCTCCCAATCTCAGACCATGCTAAGTTGCTCGTTTGTTTTTAGGTGGATCAGCGGCGCAGGTGACCCTCGATGCAAATTGCATCTTGTCATGGGCAAGAGCGACGCTGGCAACAAGAATTCCTACAACCAGCAAAGCGTCGTTATTGTTCCCGCTGATGCTCCTGGTGTAAAGGTCATTCGCCCCATGCGAGTGTTTGGCTATGACGATGCACCTGAAGGTCACTGCGAAATTATCTACGAGAATGTTCGCGTTCCTTTGGGTAACCTCGTATTGGGATGGGGTCGAGGATTCGAGGTCAGTCCATTTCATACTGCGCCTGCAGTGTTAACAATGGCACTTCTTCACAGATCATTCAAGGAAGACTAGGGTTTGTGGTGATAGTTTGCTTTGTATACTTACCACTCATGAATACTTAMAGACCTGGCCGYATCCATCATTGCATGCGATCAATTGGAGCAGCTCAGGCTGCACTCGATACAATGCTTATTCGAGTAACCGACCCAGCTCGCAAGACCTTCGGGAAGCATCTCTACGAACATGGTATTCAATCACTTCTATTCTATAGACTCTGTTCTCACTCCCATCCCTGCTTCTTAGGAACTGTCATTGCGGATATTGCAAGGTCCCGGGCCGAGATTGAAGGCGCAAGGTTGCTTGTCTACAGTGCCGCTTTGCAGATTGACAAGTACAAAGCCAAGGGCGCCATGAAGGAAATCGGGATCGCTAAGGTATAGTTATGGTGCGCGACGATTAGTTTCCAATTCGCTGACACAGAGGATTTCAGTTCGTGGTTCCATCAATGGCGTTGCAGGTTATCGATCGTGCAATGCAATCGTTTGGTGCCGAAGGTCTGTCTCAAGATCAAGAACTTGCGAGTGCTTGGGGAGGGTTGCGTACGCTCAGAATTGCCGATGTAAGCACAGTATCGACTCGCGGTTCCATAATCCAGCTAAACATATTTATTTATTCAGGGACCGGATGCAGTGAGAACACAATGCTACTGGCAATTCAGTGTCTACATCAGAACTAACTGGTCCTTTTTCAGGTACATATTCAACAAGTGGGCCAAAGGGAACTTCGACGTGCGCCCGAACTCACCAAAAAATTGCAAGAAGTCAAGCGGAAGGAGAGGGCGTTGTTCGAAAAGAGTGGAATCAAGGCTCATTTGTAAATTTATATCACTGGATTTCATCATGTACCAACACTGTCGAGAAAANTGACCTCATATGAGAGATAGGTTGTAATACTAACGTGCTGTAACCATATATTGGAAAGTCGTTTCGTGGCGTTTATGTACGCGCTATTTGTGCAGCCATCAAACTTTTAAATCCGCGTCTTCCGTTTCCTACCACCACCACCACCATGTCGTCGTCATTAGCTTCAGCAGTCCTGCGACCTAGAATACGCATATCCCGACGCTACGTGTCGTCTCAAGCGACTACAACAGCTTCTCCTCCGGCATTACCAATCCACAAACTTCGAGCCCTCATTTCCCTCTACCACCAATGCGACACCTTTGTTACCTACGAAAACCTCTCCGATCGTATCGACGCAGCATTCTGCAAAAACCTGGGTGATACATTCTCCCAACACAACTTTATCCTCAGAAAAGAGCAATTGGAGAAGAAGAATAGTATGAGGTTGTCATACCCCAAGCTAGGCATATGGGACAACACTTCTGGGGATGATGTGGATGTCAAGGTCAGGGGCGAAGAGTGGAGTAGCTCGAGTATGCAGAGGGAATTGGATGTGAAGGAAGCACTCTTTGGTGCTGACAGGAGCGACCACAAGAGGATGATGCCGGGGCTGGAGATGTTACAGGACCCGCATACCAAGGATCTGGTTAAGTCCAAGGATGCGGCTGGCGACAAACTACTTCAGAAGTTATAGGTCAGTGGATAAACCTCACAAGCCAACTAAATAGCTAACCCTCCCTTTCCTCTTAGCTTCGCTATTATCTAGTGTTTGAATATGTCTTCAATCCTATTTTGCCACGACAAAACCATGATCATTCGCATATTATACCTCATTCCAGGGGTAGATATAGGGTTCCCACGATACCTATTCACTCAGTTGTGAAGGGGGTGTTTCTAAGCTAGTATCCTTTATTTTAGACCTAGAGCTTTCGGGAGGGTCTCCTCGCATGGCCCAAGAAACAAGAAATCCGCACTTTCGTCCCCGCTACTCCGTTCTAGATTGAAAACAGCAACTTTTCCTCCGTTATTTTGCACTTCAGACGCATATCCGGCGGCAGGATAGACCTTTAAGATGATGTCAGTGAGGTCTTTCGTTGGACACCATGGAGGGGAGCGCACTGTGGATGAAGTGCCGATAACAAGGCACATGTCTGCTAGTCCAACCAGAGCGTCAATCTCATTCATGTACTTCGGCCTCTCTCCAAACCACACAACCCCTGGTCTGGCCAGGGCTCCACATTTTGAACATCGGGGCAAAGATTCGTCAGGAATTGTTGGGTCCATTTCGTTGGCCTCGACGAGTGCTTCAGTGCCCCTGAGAGCCTCACAGATCGGCGAGTCCGTATTGAATTCAACATGCTTGCACTTCTTTGAAGTACAAATGACATCATGTACCCTGCCGTGCATCTCTAGAGGTTGAGTGGATGGTTCTTCTGAGGTGTTAAGATTCGACATTGCACGAACACTGAGGCCGTCCACGTTCTGTGTTATAAGATGAAAGGTAGTTGTGTCTGGAAGCCCGGCACTTCTACGTATGGATGGGAGTGAGAACTGAGCTAGTGTTTCATGGGCTGCGTTGGGTTGTGCTTTCAGAGCTCTATCGAATGGTAGTGTCTCTCTATGAGTCTATATCGTACAGGAGCGGGGGATGTACTTACGCTTCCCGTCTGTAATGGTAAAACTGCCAAACCAGGGAGTGATTCCTAGCAAATGCCTCTGGTGTAGCAAGCGACACAGCGTCGTGTTTTCTCCATAATCCACCAGCTCCTCTGAAAGTAGGAATTCCTGTGTGTTCGATAAGCGCATGTCTGAATAAGAGTACGCGYTGATAAGGGACGCGCCTGAAGCAGCTGAAAGACCTGCGCCTGTTACTGCAATAATGTGCTTCGAGCGAAGCAGGGCATCTCTGAATCCCTCCATTGGTTGGGTGTTCGATTCGGTGTTCATGGTTCTGGCTCTTGGAAGGGATTAATTGTGCTCAACCTGCAAATTGATGATGCTCTCGGCTCCGAGTCTATAATAATAATAATATATATCGTCGATACACAGGAGCACACCGACAAGTACAGTTGCACACTTGTCTGTAGGGTAGGGGAGAATATTGGAGTCGCTAGACTAGCATATAACATATATTCATTTATAGTCCTCTGTCAATTCTCTATAGTCCCGCTTTCAACTTTTCTTCGCATTCCCGTACTCTCCGATTCAGCAATAGTTTTGCTTGGACCTGGATCGATATCATTGGCACTTCCGAAGGTCACAATCTTTCCGAATGTCTTTCACAATGTAGTCTATTATATGTTGAGAGCACCAGGATCGGAAGGGTTTTGTGCTTGTCTTGGATAGTCGCAGCATTGTGGGGATTCATTAGGAGAGGCATTGCTTTGCGTGTTTATGTATGTTTCGAAGGAGATGATATGTTCATATCCTGGAGCCTTCTGAATACATCCAATGACTTCGTCTACCAGAATTGGGAAAGTGGTGGAACGCGAGGACGTTCATCATGAGAAACAACCTGGTTATCAATATCCCAGAGTCAAGTCAAGATGAGACATGCTAATTTCTGTAATCAAATAAACCTCGAATTAGTTCTGAACGTCCTGCTCTTGTATAAGTGCGAATTCCAATCCAAGCACCGACTGGAAGTAAAAGAGGAAAGCGCGTCATCGCCACGCCGATCCATCAATTCTAGTTTCCTACTTCCACGTAGTCGCGTCCTGGACACTGCATTCCTTCCCTTCATATTTATAAACGCAGCAACAGTCATGGTGGCCGACCAACATCTTCACGACGAGATTAATCTTCGACGACTGGTGCGACGGCTGGAAAAGGCTGTATCAGACAAGAGCTGGGATGAGACTCAGGAACCCAGGAGAGAGGCTTGGGTCAAAGCAATGAACACTACTCAGGTCTGTCAGGATCTCTTTCTTTAGAGGATCATAATGAGTGGATTAATTGGGTTCACAAACAGAAAATTAAATATGCGAAGAAGTTGTTGAAGAATGTGGAATTGTACGACTCAGATGTGTCTCTGTATGTGCCGTTTCCCCACTGTTCTTGTATTCAAAACCTTTGATTCTGAGTGTTATTCGAAGCGAGAAATCAGGGGAATATGAGGAGATCAGAAGTAAACTTGATCATATGCAGAACATTTCTGAGAAACTAGCGCAGGTGAGTTTATGCCATGATATATTGTAGCATGCGTCTCTTCTGATGTTAACGTTTTGCAGCAAACGGCCCCTCCACCATCTCGACCCAAATCGCTGCTAGCCCAGATTCCCAAACCATCTCTTCCTCCAGCGCCAGCAGAGCCAGAGAAACCCACGGTAGAAGTGTCTCCCGCACAAGAAGATGATGTTTCTGCATCACTAGGGAGTGCGGACAATCTCCTCCTTTCTCCCACCGAGAAACTCCCCAACCTCGCAGCCTCTGCACCAATCCTCATCCCTTCCACGCTCCCTTCTGCAGCAACATCCTCGACATCAGCTATAGCCCCCACACCCCGTTTCCTACAGAATTCACAAGCGCTCCAACAGGAACTTTCCGAACAACTCTCGCAGATGGCAACTCAACTCAAGAGGAATGCTTACCATTTCAGTGATACATTGGCCAAGGATCAAGGGGTGGTGGAGGAGACGCAAGTGAAGTTGGAGAGTAATTTCGATGTGATGCACAAGGAGAGGACAAGGTTGAGAGATCATAGAGGGAAGAGTATGGGGACGACGTGTTTGGTGATGTTCGCGGTGGTTGCAGTGATCGTGGTGTTTATGYTCATGATTTCGCTCATTCGGCTGACGGGGAGGTAAGGGTGGGGGTGTCTGGGTGTTCTGTGATTTCTTGAGGGATGATTATGCCTACGTTTTATGGAAATGAATGGACTTTGGACTTTTCGTGAGCTTTTCTCTGACCCAGCCAGATTGTACGGCAGCCAATTTGAGCATTGTCGTTACTGTGATGTATTGGTTGGGTCCATGTGAAGGGTATCCGACAGTCGTACACAGGAGATCGCAGAAGCTTTGCATATGGCCAGGGACAACAGGGTTGTTCCGAGAATACGAATCGATTGATATGGAATCTCTTTTACTGGGTCTTCGTAACTTCCTAGAGCATCAGGGGCCTTGTTTAGAAGGAATATTCTGGCACAGATGAAAGAATGTAGATCCCAGCAGATTGGCCCAGGGAGTTTGGATCCCTAAAAGACTGTTTCACAATTATGAAGCTTTGCAGACCATGAGATGATAGCCAAGGCCTGGCATCCACAGTGATCATGTATAGTTGTTTGTTGATTGCACAACAGTAGATGGTATCAAAGTCAAACAGGGAAGACATTGAGATAAATCTCGCGGCGGTGTGGTTAATGAAAAGGAAAGATGGGCCGAATATCGAATTGTCGTCGATCAAGAGGGGGTACTTCCGTGTGGCTGTACGCGTTATTTGCTCGTGCTGTCACTGTTGATTGCTTGCCTTTTCGAGCGTGCTGTTCGCCCGAACCGAACGTGTCTTCTGCTCTGTTCTCCCTTCACCCTCGTCCCCAATCCTCTGCCCGGCTGAGCTCAGGATGGCGCCCCGCTGTGAGCCGCTGTGTCAATTCAGTGATAGGTACGTGCCACCGCTGTTTATCGCGATTTCCGGTGCGAACCGACTCGTTTGCAGACTGTTCTTCACCACCTTCTCCTCGCCGCCTCCAAACCCCGCCGTTCTGAACCGGTTGGCGGCCGACCCAGCGAACCAGCCGAAAGTGCGCGCGCGGGGGCGAGCTGGGCCAACTGCCGTCTCTGACGAGAACGCGTCGTATTACTACTTCACTATCGACGACCAACTCCTCTATTTCTCATTTTTCCAGGACTGGGGTCCGCTCAATCTCGCCATGGTCTACAAGCCTGCATTCTCATTCACGAACTACTCGAGGTGTGTTTTCTCATTATACGCCCTTAATCATGCCACCGACTTCAGGGCCAGGATTCCGATCTAGCCCCCCACAGACTTGTACTCTATTCTTCCAGTGACCCACGCCGAAAGGCAAATGCTGCGTTGTTAATGGCATTATATGTTGTGCGTACAAAGGACCTCTGCATCCAGACCCATTGCATTCTTACTGTCTATACTAGATGATTGTCCAACGACGAGCCCCCTGGGAAGCTTTCCACCCGATAGCAGAGCTCGAATTCATGCCCTTCCGTGACGCAGGTCGCGGTCCCTCCGACTTCAATCTCAATATCCAAGATTGCCTCTGGGGGATTTGGAAGGCCATGCAGAACGGGTTGTGTGATATGAACGAGTTTGATGTCGAAGATTATGAGTACTACGAGAAAGTGGAAAACGGCGACTGGAACTGGATAACTCCCAATTTCATCGCCTTTGCTTCACCTGTAGACTCCACCTGGATAAAGGCTCAAAAGGAGGCGGCGGAACAAGCTCAGCACGGTGGACAGGCTTCCACTTCGACGCGGTCTTCCTTATCATCCTCCACAAATCATGCTCTACAACGGAAATTGCCAACACCCTTCCTCAACTGTCTTGATTATTTCGAAAAGCGGAATATTAAGATGGTCGTCCGCTTGAACAACAAATTATACGATCGAAACACGTTTCTTGAACGAGGCATTGATCACCTCGAGCTCTACTTCGATGATGGTACCAATCCGACAGATGAGATCACGCGGATATTCATCGACACAGCTGATCGAATAATTGAAGCGGGAGGCGTAGTTGCAGTCCATGTAAGTCAATCCCTGCTGTTCTAAATTGATTCACCCAACTCACGCTTCTCCAGTGTAAAGCCGGGCTAGGACGGACGGGTACCTTGATTGGGGCATACCTCATCTGGAAGTACGGATTCACCGCGAACGAGGCCATTGCCTTTATGCGAATTGTCCGTCCCGGGAGTGTTGTTGGCCCTCAGCAGCAATATATGTATTTGAAACAACTGGAGTGGACAAAATGGTCAGCGGCGGATGAGATGAAGAGACAGCAAGCAGAAGCCAATGGCATCGCTCCTGTTCCCGCGGTTGTTACCCCTGCAACACCACCTGCAGATACCGACGAAGAGATGGCCAGTGCAGAAGAGCGTCCGGCTACGCCACCTGCAGCATTAGCCTCCGCTCCTATGCCTCCTGTGACGCCCAGTCGGCATATTGCAGCAGCTACTGCGAAAGCCAGGGAAATCGCGACACCAGGTCAACCGCGCAAGACACCAAATGGCAAACGTGTTGCCCCAGTCGATTCTGATGAAGATGACGAGGCAGATGAAGAGGATGATGTATTGCCAGCTTTGAACAGTGTATCACTGAAGACGAAGCTCGCTGCGACAAAGGCCACCAGGTCTACCAACACTACTACCACCACGAGAGGTACTGCCTCTGAGCAACGACCCTCTAGGGTCACTCGCGCCACCGCAGCATCCGGTGGAATGCGCAAACCGCCGCCTGCATCACCTGTCAAGCCTCCCACGAGAGGCCAGAGACCCAATAAAATCCCGCGTCTCGCTCCGACGACGAAGCTCAAGACGAAGAGTATCGACATGTCTAATAATTCAACTGCCAGCACTTCGTCATTACAGTCGGTTGCAGCGGGCACTAGAGGAGCGACGATGGCAACGAGAAGAGCTGCACCTTCCCCTGCACCGTCACGACTTCCTACACTCATTCCCTCCAAACGGCCGACACCTCATCACACAATGACTTTGAACGACGTTGCGAATGCTAGTACTGTGAAGAAAGGCGGTAAAGAGCAATCTGACGCTTGGATGACGACACCCAGCAATATCAGTGCAGTTGTTGTCCCAGGCAACAAATCTGCTGGTGCTCGTCCTGGCTTAAGAAACGTTCGACGACGACGGAGCAGTTTCAGTGCTGCGGATGTTGTCGCCTAATCCCCCTCTCTTTCTGCGAATGAGACCACATTATTTAAAACTGGACGCAAATATCTGCAATGCATCTTTACGCATGTTCCCACTGCATTTTTTCACAGCTCCGTGTATCTATTACTACATGTCTCCCCCATCGCGCACCCCAGCTGTTTTTGGTTGTTTCCTTTTGCTACCTTTATTTTCTCGATCCGCAATTACCATGACTCCCCCAATCTCCCATCCTCCATCTATTTTTTCATGATTTAGTGTGACGTTTCTATAACTTGATATGTTTCCTCGGTATCTCTTATAATGGGATCAAGCTCTAGGCTCATTTGAGTCATTTCTACCATGAACAACTTCGGAACCGCAGTGATCCCAAGTCTCGAAAGGGTTTCAAGGCAGCTTTTGATAGCAGTATACAGCACCGACTACAACTAATACATTTTAGATTTTTGGTTTACATGTATGGATTTATGCCTTAGAATATTTGTGAATACATTCGAAGAACCATTTGACATCATCTGGGTTTACACCAGGAGTGATTCCGTGCCCCAAGTTTGCAATCCATCCTTTGCTTCCCTTAAAACCCTCACACATCCTTTTGACGGCACTCTCGATGGCTTCCCTACCGCCATAGAGGAGGTCGGGGTCCATGTTTCCTTGTAAAGCAACTTTACCGCCCACAAGGCGAACGGCCTCTGTGGGATCGATGCACCAGTCCAATCCGAGAACGTCGTAACCAGAGTTCTCCGCAAGGAAAGTAAGTGCGTGGTTGGCGCCTTTGGCGAAGAGGGTCATGGGCACGATGGGGAGGTTTTCCTCTGCGAGACGCCGCTTCACGTTGGTGGAGATGTAGTGAAGGGAAGGGTAAGAGAAAAGGAAGAAATCATGAGGCGACAGATCTCCGGCCCATGAATCGAATATTTGCAAAAGCTATAAGAGTATGAGTAAAACCTTCATATGAAATGTGAGAGTTGACATGCTTGAGCTCCTGCTTTAACTTGTCCTACAAGGTAATCGACAATGACGGTCGCGATGTCCATGAGGAGCTTTTTGGATTCCTCTGGATACTTGAAAAGCCAGGCTTTACCCTTGCTCCAAGTTTTACTTCCGCCGCCTTCGATCATGTATGCGAACAGCGTCCATGGGGCACCAGAGAACCCAATCAATGGGACTTCACCGTTCAACTCTTTCCGGGTCTGAGTGAGGGCTCTGAAAACATATCCGAGTTCTTTCTCAACGTCTACTTTTAACGTGAGCTTGCTGATGTCGTCGGGGGTTTGGAGAGGCTCTGGGAAATGAGGGCCGGGNTTCATGATGACCTCCATACCCATTGCCTGTGGTACAACTAGGATGTCACTGAAGATGATGGATGCATCAATCAGGCCAGAAAACCTTCGAATAGGCTGCACGGTAATCTCAGTCGCGAGGTCGGGTGTACGACATATTTCGAAGAATCCGTGTGTTTCCCGGACTTTGCGAAACTCTTTAAACGGAAAAGATGAGATCGATGAAAGGGAGTGAGATGGGAGGGCTGGATTCACCTGGAAGGTAGCGTCCTGCTTGACGCATGATCCAGACAGGCGCACGCTCAGTCTTTTCGCCTAGTATCAGAAATTGTTCGGACACAGGATACACAAGATAATTAGCACACTCACCGGCTGCAGCCCTCAAGAGCAGGTCATTTTTCATGGGAGGAAACTCAGCAGCTAAGTTGTTGGTTGAGCTCATGTTATTCCAAACGATAATGAACACGGATAGTGGTGGTACGTGGACAAGGGAGAGAGCTTGGGAATTTCTCAGTGCCAGGTGCCCGCAATCTTGAGGTAATAACCGGTCCGACGCGATCATCACTCAGATCAGCGCCGTCATCGGTAGTTTGATCGCGTTCAGCACGTTGTCTCGAACCTCCACTTGTTTATTGCCAAATGCCTATAACGACTCCCCAGGAACTTGTGGACGAGTATGATATCGATTGGAGACTAATACGACGCTGGCTCAATTCAAGCTCTGGTTAGGTTCAAGAAGTCTGGGGAATTCGACCGTTTACGACGTGATTTATTGACGAAATTTCAAGAGAGCGTAAGTCACACTCTACCATTATTCTATTACACTCGCTCATTCAGCTCAGGATAGATACGAAGGATTCAAGGATAGGATAAATTCAGTCGCTCACAAACGATTAAAGGACGACAGGCTCCGTTATGCATCTGCTGATACAATCCACAGAGAGTTAATGCAAGAGATCGACAGGTGTGAACAAGTTCAAACACTTGCCAGCTTCTCTGATTAGCTTATTCGTGGTATAGGTATCCCATTGTTGATCGGGCCATTCGTGAAATGCGCTACCTTCATGATTCCAGATTCCGCAATGGTGTACAAAACTCTGCTGAAAGGATTCTACGTGAAGACAGGAAACGCAAGCGAGAAGAGCCAGAACCAGCACGAGAAGAGGAAAAAGGTGCGCGACATTCTTTCATATTCCTTTTATCTCATCTCATTATTTCTGTTACGATAGTCCAACCACCTGAGAAAGAGATCCCGACGCCCCCTTCAAAGCCCGCAAAAGACCCTAATGTAAACGAAATGTCACTCTTCTTCCCTGCGAGGGAAACACCTATACCGTAGGGGACATCAAGCCACGGAGAAACGCCGTGACCACGCCAACACCCGGTCTGTATCATTGGAGTTGAATGTATTGCATTCTACATAAATACTAAATCATGCACGCAATACATGCTCTAAGTAGGAAGAGATGTAGTGATTGTCATATACTTGGAGCACTTGCGGTAAAGGTGGTAGGATATATAAGTATGCTCAGAGCTCCTCGCCTTGAATTAATGCCACGGCCCTCTTGGATCGAGGTTTTATACTACACCTAAACGGCTTTGGATGACTTCAAACAATCGGAGTGAGTGTTAGGCCCGATATCGGTTTCATGGTTGCTGACCTTATCGTCCCAGACGTATTCTCGTGAACTGGCTCGATTACACGTCCATTCTCTACACATTTGGAGATATCAARGACGGCGAGACTCATCGCACAGATAATGAAGAGACTGGAGTCAGCTAAATGCATCCCTGTTGACATATCAGAACGAGCCATGTTCTCTGTCAAGTGAAATAAAGTATACCAGGACAGATCCTGCGGAAAGTTCTCATCAGCGTATATTCTGTTAACATTCACTCTTACACACCGTCTACCGAAACCAAAAGCAAATTGACGAGGGTCTGGTTCTGCTTTTCCATCTTTTGCGATAAATCTGTCGGGATTGAAGGACAGTGGATCCCTGTACGTCCGAGGATCATGGGTAAGTTGCCTAACAGTCGGCGCATTAATACTGGGTCGGGTTTGAAATGCTCAGTTATCATACCACAAATTTGGAATGACGAGTGCGCCTAGAAAAGTGGATGTGAGTTAGAACTCGGACATCGACTTCTTGTGCAGATTACTAACCTTTTGGAATGAAGTATCCTTCATGAACGTCATCTTCGGTTGCTCTATGTGCCACACCTGCATCGACGCATAAGTCTACGTCTTGCAATTGTCTGCTGGCTGTCGGTTACACTTACCTGTAGGGACAACCGAGTTCCATCGAAAGACTTCTTTCTGCAAAGCATCCATATATGGAAGATTCTGACGATCCTCGAGAACAGGGAGCCGATCAATACCAACAACCCTGTCGAGCTCTTCCTGAGCATTTCTGGCAGCCTCTGGGTACAACGTCATGGCAAGGAAAAAAGCGTAGATTGCAGAAACCGTCTGAAGGGTAATTGTAAGTGAAAATCAACAGAAGGATCTTGGGTTCGGCTTACAGTGTCTGCTCCTCCTGCAGGGGAACAACCGGTTTGGGTCAGATATAGAAGGATAATAATTCTACCAAAGCGTACCACTGTAGAGGGAAGCGGCAGACCATTTCAATATCGTCTCGTCTTCTGCGGTGACCTTGTTGTTCTCCAGATACGACGACGTAAACGACAGTCCGGCCTCTCCGGTAGCCTAAATGCCTATCAATTAGGGATGTTCATCCAAAGCGTACCCATAGGCTTACCATCTTTTCCTTCACAACGTTGTAAGGTTGATCCACCATCTCCAACAGGTCATTGGCCCACAGCCTTGCTTTCCTCTTGAAATCCGCTCCAGGAAACCAGTCTGGAACATGTCGTACTAGAGGTCGGCAGATCAGTCCAGCGATATTGTTATGTGCAGATAATACAAACATAGAGGTAACACGTCCACTAAGAATTTCCCAGGAACTGTGGAATCTGCGAATCCCACTGTTGCGACATCAGCCAATCGAATGTAAGGGTCGTCCGTTTCTTTCGCTTCGATTCCATATGAAATACGCAAGACCACTTTTCCCGTGCTCCTGCAAGTATACTACGTGAACAAGCGTTTATTGATAAGCCCATGATGACTTACTCCCTGATATGATTTGATAGGTTATCTGGATCCACTAGAACGCGCCTCAAGAATCGGGTTGTTTCAAGTTCCTGACCAGGCCAGTACTTTTTAACGATATTAGGGGAGCCAATGAGGCTACGGAAGAGCTTTCGAACTCGGCGAAATCGGTCTCCATACGGAAGGAGAACTAACGTCTGTTTCCAACCCACGAGTTCACCTTGAGGACTTGGTCACCGAGGGACGCCGGGAAGGACATCTTGTGATACTCACCTCCCATCTGAAGGACCGGCCTGTCGGAGTAAATTGAGCTCTTCTTATCCAGCATTTCACTGGCGATCCGAGCAGAATTGAGGATTATCATTGTCTGCCCAAAAACAGTGATAGATGTCATGTCTCCTACTCAGATGGTCAACTGCAAGAATCACTCAGAGGCGTGTTCTTACCATAGGTCTGCCCCCACTTCGCAAACACTAGCCATTCTTTTTCGGAGGGTAGATCAAGGACATTCCCAATCAGAGGAAGGCCTTTGGGCCCAGGAGGGAGGGGTACGGAGGATCTACGACGAAAGATTCTCCATATGAAGTAGAACCCAATAGCAGCCACAGCAATGTCAATAGGTAGGAAGGAAGGATCCATAAGATCAGGGGGTTGGGTCGCAACAGACACTCTAACCTTGGAAAATGTATGTGTCCTCCTTTTATAAGTGTGTCCACTTAGAGAAAGATGGATCGGGTGAATTCCCAGTGGAACTCCACAAACGAGCGCCCATGATATTCTCGGCACTTGCGTCTATTTTTTAGACACAGATATTAAAATAGGTGAATGCACTACGATCTACTTCCTATTACTGCATACTCGCGGATCTGCGGTGTTGTGGCGATCCTCAGGCAATTTCAGTGACGACCGATAGATGATCTCCCCCAGAAATATCTGTGCCGAACACCAGTCCACTAATTTGACTAAAGTGAAGGAGATTGTTCAAACCAAGATAAAGGCCACAGACCGATCGAATTAGTAAGTGAGTTGGAATGTAAATCAATGAACGAGTGCTTCTAATATTCAAAAGTGTCAGAGAATGCCATGTGCTTCAAGACATGACATTGTGCATGAAACACAGACTGTATCTCGTTAAGAGTAGACATTCGCTTCATTTCTTGCACTGGTAGTAGTAATTCTCCGATGAGATAGGTCTTAAACTTGGCCCAGGGCTAACTTCTAAAATGCAAAGGATCGATGATTATAGTTCAAGGCAACCCTCACTCTGAGGGAGAATGAGAGATTCGGGATTCAACTAAGTAGGAAAGAGTAGTGAGCTGAGGATTTGAAGGGGATCATGGAGATGGTCAATTTCTGGGAACGCATTTTGCACATGAACAAATTCAAGCAACAATGGACGGAAAATCCTCATTGGGAGCAAGTTGAACGAGCAACGGAGAAAAGAACGATCTTCAGGGTCTGGTCATTGGTCATACATAAGCTAGGACTCCTATTGCATCGCACTACTTGGTAGATATGTATGCACATATATCATGCAGGTCTGATATAAAACTTCAGGATGTTCAAAGTCATTATTTACCCGATATTTTGATATGACTGTACTAGTAGTAAAAAGTGTTATTTAAAGTTGCATAACACTGGTGAACTATGCAAGATGTACTGAAGGAAACCCTGAGCTACTCGTGGCTTAGATACGTCCGCATTGGTGGCCCGTACCTAGGTGTTGCTCTGAGAGCCTCTTCAGCCCCTCACTCAACTGATTCCCTATAAGCTATGTATTAGTATTGGAGAACTGATTTTCCTATCTGAACCATTCTCGTATGGTCCGAGTCAACCTCACGTCGCTGGCATTCCATGAGCGATTCATCCGGTACTTAAGTCCAACTTGAGTGTTGTCACCGTTATCAATTGGATGTTGTTTATTGTACGCTCGAAAGAATCGAGAAATGGCGTATATCCTAGCTATACGAAACCCTTCCCCACAATTCTTCCATCAATGGATCTGCGTTTGCGTTCGGTCGGCCTTTCAATCAATTACTTGTCCGGATCCATGTAACTATCCTACCTACCTCCGATCAATTTAGGCCCAAGGTCGACGAGAGTCGACGTTGGCCACCATAGGCTTGAAAACCTCTCCAAGCAACGCGAGCTAACTGGGTAAGACTTGTGTCATCTAGAAAGCGGTATTTGAGCAGAAAATATCCTTGAAACCACTGATATTAGGAGAATACTCCTACTACCTACCTACCTACCTCCTCATAGGCACTTGGGATTGCGACAATAAAAGCCATGGACTGAGTAGTAAGAGTGTCTTTCTCACAGGGATCTAGTTCGTGTTCTGATTGTCAAGAAAGACTAGAATCTCGAGGGCTCCTTACTACCAGGCCAGCTTGCCTACTACTTGTTTGACGCGGGTGTTCCACCACTAGCTCCACGTGCGTTGTGAACATGAGTATTCGGACCCGCAAGGGGTAGATATATATATCACGTTCATTATCAGCCATGATGGAGGCTGAGCACCGAGCAGGAATCTTTATTTCTTTCGTTCTTTCTATCATCTTGCTCTGCGAGCTCTCAGGATATCTTTTCACTGGAAGCTGGCTTCGAGTTCCCTTTGTTTTGAATTTCCACACGCTCATTTGTCTTGTTCATGGCCATCCCCTTCAACTCCACATCCGGTACGTAGCGCCTACACTCTGCCGGTTTTCGTGCCTAATCCCATCACATGTCGACTCTAGTGGAGGATTCTCCCTATCACAATATTGTGAATGGAACTCGGGAGCAGCTAATCCTATGGGTTATTCTCAATATGTGGCCATCTCACTTTGGTCTCCCTCTCCTTCTCCTGGTCGTAATTTTCTCCAAAAAGGTCAAACGGCACCCAACGTTTCTGAACCTGTGCTTGACGTTCATCGTGATCGGACTGTATGTCTATCCTCCACTGTTCTCATCATGTAGCATCAGGATCATGTTAACGATTACAATAGCTCCTGTAGCATCTTGTATGGACCATCTTTTTCATCTGCCAAATCATTCTAAGCCTGATTTCCAATCCATAGGGTATACGCTGGGAAAGAAACTGGTCCGGAGCCTCCATTGATGTTATGTCTGTTCCAAGCTTCATTGTTGTATGGAATGCCTGCACTGTAAGATCATCTTTTAGTTACCTTGAGAAAGCGCTCTAATAATCAGATGTCAGATCCTCACTAGCGGTACTCATGCTGGTATTGCAGGTGCTCCGAATTTTTTCAAACCGTATTAGACGGTCATTAAATAAGTTTTCAGATGTTCCTCGTCATTCGGGCAAGTGTGAAAAATGAAGATGCGCCACAAGACGGCGTCTTGCGCCGTTGGACTGTATGTTGATTTTCGGCGGTGTAGTGAAGTTGACTTACCTCCTGAGTAGATGCTTTCCACTCCCTGGGTTGCTTGGATGGCTTCGATATTGGTCACGGCGACGGTATGTTGACTCCTTAGTTAGGCCAAAGTCGCACATGTCCTGATGTGGACCCGAGGTCGGCGCGAGCAATCCAGAATGGGTTTCAAGAAATAGAAGATTTTTCTACTGTTCTGTGCGCTCGGATCCATTGTAAGACCTCACAATTTTCCGCCCCGTTTTATTTTCACAGCTCATTTCGCGTTTCTAGGACCAACACGATCATGGTGCTTTCTGCACTGGTTTTGGGTGCTACGCTCGTTCTTGAGGGTACCTATAAAATCCTAAAATCTCCGAGACACGTTAATAAAGGTTGTTCAGCTTGGTCTGTTGCACTGTTTTACCAGCGATGGGGTAACTTGCGAAACGGAGCAAAATCAAGTTGGAAGGCTGTCGGCATTCCAATGGAGCTGAACTTGGCAATCCGTGTCTTTTCCTTCGGGTTGTACATTATGATTGCACTGAGGTTATTTCCTTGTCTACTCTCTACTTTCCTACGCTCATCCTGGTATTGGTTATGTAGCTTGAGTCTGGTTTCAATCAGCACTCCAGAGACTCCTACTCCTGACCTGATGATTTCGACGGGTTTGTCTCTTCAATTTCCAATCCTATTCTATCTCAAATTAGGTTTCAGCTGCGACAGTTATAATCATCATATTCGCGACGCAACGAGTGAGTCGGTTTCGCCCGAACGAAACGTAGGTGGTACTGATATGCCTTCAGGATATTTTGCGCGCGTTCTGTTTCTGGAAAGAAGATGTGGCTCCCTCAAAATTGATAGATTCTACAAGCCAAATATCAGAGATAGAAACCCCTGTAGACCCCCATAGCCATTTTGCTACCTTCGCACGTCTTGCTGGTCTCCACCGCTAGTTGCGTTTTCGACCAATTTATTTATTATATCTCTACTTGTAGTTCCAATTTTAGTATGTATAGCAATGACTGTAGCTCAAAACCCGTATTTATATTATATAAATGTTTGTAACATTACCAGGATGTAGAACTGAAAGAATTTGCCACATGTGGCACGTGCACATTACTCCAGAGAGGAGCGGTAAACAAAACATGCGACAACCAAGAAATTTCCGTTTCGGCAATTCCAGGCAAGGTTAGTCGCGTCCTCACTTCAGTTCCTACCAACACTTCAGTCATGGCAGTACGTGCCCGTGCCCCCCATTTTGCTACCTCTGCTAATGGTATTGACAGAGTCGGTGCTCCAGTCTTCTTCGTGCAGTTTCACGGCCAACACGGTGCGTCCTAATTGCAATACATGTTTCCCCGGTCTCGACTGACTGACTGCCGTGTTATAAAGTGCCTCTTGGCTGGCTAGCTCTTCCAGGAGAATGGCAACTGCGACAGAAACTGCAAAAGACTCCTCATCTCCACCACCACCACCTAAGGTTTCTTCAGACCCAACGCTGACACGAATTGTGGACGACATCTCGGGGCTCACGCTTCTACAAGCTGCCGACTTGGTCACCCTCCTTAAAGTGCGCAACAGTATACATCCCTTCATTGCGACTTCATTCGAACTCAACGTACCTATTTGGATAGACACGGCTAAATATTCAGGAAATTGCAATGCCAGCAGCAGCGCCTGCAGCTGCCGCTCCTGCCGCCTCCGACGAGCCTGCAGCAGTGCGTAGTTTGGACCTCTATGTCGAATCATGAATACTGAATTCCACACAGGAGAAGCCAAAGGAGAAGACCATCTTCAATGTCCACTTAGAATCATTCGACGCTGGTGCTAAACCCAAGATTATTCGTGAAGTCAAGGCTTTGGTCCCCAACTTGACCCTTATTGACGTGCGTCTTACTTTTGCCCAATGTCCCCCTTTCTCATTCCACATAATTGCACAGGCCAAGAAATTCGTTGAATCATTACCGAAGATGTTGAAGGAGAACTTGTCAAAAGAAGATGCAGACAAATTGAAGGCAACATTCGAAGGACTGGGTGCTGTTGTTAAACTAGATTGATTTACCTACTCAATCGCATCCTATTTACTTGTCTCTTTCTCGGGGTTTCCAAGTTGTTTTGAGTGTCAAGAGAAATATAGTTCATTTAGGTAAGACGGGGGATATGATCGTCTACCTATGCCTGCGTATGATTACAAAGTGGTGTGCGCGCCATTCCAAGACGCATAATAAAGAGAAGGGCAATAGTGATGGCAGACATGGAGAAAAAGTCAGGAAATATAATGAAAGTGTGGTTGTAGGAGACGTTTAGTCTTCCGACAAATATCGATACTCGAATCTGAAGTCACTCTTCTTCCGTTGACACCACGAGCCTTCCCAGTCGAAGTATACATACACGCCTTGTTCGTACTCCTCCGTGATAGCTTGTGGCTCGGAGTGACGCTGGAACCATGTTAGGTACTTGACGTGGAAGCGCCATGACTGCCGTTTCAACTCCCTAGCTGCTAAGTACCTGTAATTTGCAGTTTGTTAGTCAAGTGGTAGCAGCCAAGACGGTGAATCCACTGACTGCTGATATGTCCCAGGAAGATAGTAAAATACGTAGAATAATGTTTCTACATCCAACTGGGAGAATATAGCAGTCGTGCTTAGTAGTGGTAGAGGGCTCTGAGGGTAATATGGTGCCGTATTATACGGGTTCTGGGGAACATAGTATTTGGGCCTTATAGGGGCAGTATATCAGTTATTGGAGCTCCTTAGACGGAAGTAACCCACTTCTCTGTATCCTGGGGCTGTGGCAAGGTTGCATAGGCGCCTTCCAGGATCTTATTTACTGGATCGTTGCTGTTGCTTGCTTGACGTAATGAAGCTAGAAATTGTCAGACACCCCAATGGATAACGATATAACTATAAACAATTACCTTTTTGCTTCACACTCTCGAAAGCAACAACCAAATCCTGTAGCGGTGCCAATCCATTTGGTGCTCCTGGCCGAAGTTGCGACAGCGTCGATGGTGGTCGTTGGACATGACCTGCAGCAGGTTGTGGTGGTACAAGCTGAGAGGATGAACCAGTTTGCTGATCTGTTGGAGGTTTGACCCCAGGAGGGAACTGCGGTGGTGGTGGCGGTGGTGGGAGTGTGGTGGGCAGAACTTGTTGCGGTAAAGGTGATGGCAGTGGAGCAATAGGTGCCTGCATGTTCCCGTTCGGTGCTGGATGTAACGACGGAGGTTCTTGAGGTGCCTGTACCAGTACATAAATAACTGGGACTGTCCCACTGAAGCAAAACATACCGGAGGGACCGGTGAGGACGGCGTGCGTTGCACAACGATGGAAGCTAATTCATGTAAGAATCAGCAACAATAACAGTACAGCGACCAAGAAAGGTAGACCTTTTCGCTGTTGTGGTGATGATGTTGCTGCAGGTCCTGCTGATGAACTAGGAACCGCGTCTGAGATTGCTGGAGAGTCGTCTTGTGCAGAATAGAGCGAATCTTCGTGTTGTATCGACACGGACGCGGCAGAAGACAGCATAGGACTTGTAACCGACGGATGCGTTAGGCTTGGTGAAGAAGTTACGTTGTCCTGTGATGTAGACGCCGTCGTTGTCGTTGTCGATCCTGCAGTGGCGGGTGTGTGAATTACTGGTGAGGGATTGGACGTTGATGCTGTAGGTGTGGGTTGTGGTGCTGCCGGTGTTGGTGGAGGAGCAACTGCGGCAGCTGCAGCTGCCGCATACCGTATGGGCGTGCCAATAACAGGTGGCCGAGGCGGGGGCTGTAAACCGGCCTTCAATATGCTTGCCATTGGCTGTTGCGCGAAATTGGGATTTGGTGGAGGTTTTGCTGAACACGAGTGAAGCAACTCATTAGTAAACGTCCCTACCAAAATTTAGAACACGTACAATCCACAGATTGTTCTGAGAACGTTGAGATATTGACAATAGAAATAGCAGAATAATGCACGACGTACTCCTCAACTGAATTGTAGCAGTGGCTTTCCGTAACACGGGACTCTCAGTATCTCGTTTGCTACTTGAGACACTTTCATCATCGTGGTTCTTGCTAGGTTTACTAGGCGTTCGAGGAGGTAGATCTACGGAGTCATCGGTCAACATGATAATTGGGTCCCTGGTCAAACAACTACCACCTTCGGAGGCTTCGTCTGATTCGTCACTGCTATCCTCTTCAGGTGCAAGCCCGAATTTCTCTTCTTCTTCATCCAGATTGAGTTCGTCGTAGATACCCTCATCCTCTTCAAAGTCCTCTTCCTTAAAGCCAAAGAAAACACAATATCAGTGAACTTCGCGTAGATCCTGTGGATAGTAGACGCACCGTATTGCTCTCAACAAAGTATTGAACATCGTCACGAAGGCTGTTGACTCTGTCCGTTGAAAGAGAGCCGTTGTTAAGTAACCGCAGAACGAGTTCTAGTCTCCCTATATGCCACTTTCTTCGTTCGTTGAGAACTTCCATTTCTTCGACGCGAGCGTTTGATCCTCCCTTATGTCGTTTCTTCCCTGTCCCTTGGAGCGACTCTATTGATGCCTCTGCGGCTTCAACCTGCATTTGGAGATCTTCCACCCGTGCTTGTAACCAAATGGTCGCTTCCTCCTTCTCCTGCTCTTTGGGATCAAGTTTCGCGGCTTGTATTAAACCCTCTTTCGAAAAGGCTTTTGTCTTCATCTCCTTCTCACAAGCTTTGAACTTCTCCATTTGCTGGGGAGAAAAGAAGGCATCAGTACGAGGTGTCCGAGTTGCATCCAACGCGTAAAGCTACAGAGAGAAGACGCGCTGGATAGATAGCAAAGCTGCGCACCGTCTCGATCAGCTTTCTGTTGTCCAGGAGCTGGGACTTGTCCTTGATGTCATTGCTAGCAACCCAAGTCTTGATCTGGTCTCGTAATCGCTGCAGTTTCTTTATTTGTGTCTTCAAGTCAAGTTCCAATTTCTCCTTCTGTGTCTGGTTTGTTGAGGCCTGCATCTTGTCGTAGATACTTTCAAAAAGCTCTACTCCTTCTGAGACCTTCTTCAGCGTGCGGTCAATTTCAGCTGGCAGGGAAACGTGAGCATTTTTGGAATTTAGGGATCCAGAGAGTTGATTCACTTTGAAGTTTTCTTGCCGCCATGGCGAGCAACGATGAGAGGGGTTGAACGGCTAGTGCGGTGTACGCAATAAAGGTCGGGCGGTGGCGTAGTTTACTATTGTTGTGCTGGCGAACGCTGACTAAGTCGTGCGAAACTACGGGTGCGGCGGGTGGCGGGGTATGGGCCTTTCATCTCGGTTCTCAGAAATGGGATTGCTGAATGACTCTTTCTATATGAGGATGCAAATGTATTTATAATGATTAGATATCTGCAATTATAGCTCGGCACTATTGCTTAAACTATAATCAACGCCACATCCGGTATGAAGTTCCGTGGGCCAATGTGGCGATTCAAAGCAATGTACATCCCACTCTCGGAGCTCGATGGCCGAGGGAGCTGAACAAATGGTCATGATTGTGCACACGAGTCCAGTACGCTGACAAGGACATAGTGCAGTCAATTACCGGTTACACTGCAAAACATTGACACAAAAATGAAGCTCGTCACACTCAAGGTGCCGGAAAGCTGATAACCATGTGAGGCAATGATCAACCCTATGTGCAGCAGAGCGAGAGAAGATCGAAAGGTGAAGGAATGGGAACATATGGAAGTAAATAGAGAAAGACATATCATCTGCTCTGCATATGCCTTGACGTGGCACGGAGATGGGGTCGTTTGCCTGGCAGATGTACGCAGCTTAATGATTAGATGGACAGCTTTGAACAGTGCCTAGTTCAGTACTACGGCTAGATCATAGCGAGGGCGTTGTAGAGACGTCAAAGCGAACTATTTTGTAAGAGAAAACATCGTGAAGAGAGTAGGCGACATCGATCATCAGGAAATAGCAGCGGATAGATTGAACATTGGAGAGCACAAGGGGAAGGAAGTTTGTGAAGAAATTGGAAGAAATTCGGCAGGGAAATACGCTATTGTTAGCAGCACGTGGTACCGGAATCACGAAAGTGGAAACGGAAGAAGGGAAAGGTTGACCTCTCCCCTCACGACCTGCGACGATCTCATAACATTTACGGCTCTGTCACTTTCTTTCTCCAGCGATGAAATCCATTCGCAAATCGCTCAATGGAAACAAGGACTCTCTAAGATCCCACATATCCACTCCCATGCCTCTGCCCGCTGTATCCAAGCCGCCGACTGCTATTCTTCCTCCCCAGAAAGTTATCCGAGCTCTTCAGCCCTACAGATCGACTGCTCCCCAGGAACTCTCCTTTAAGAAGGGAGACTTCTTTTACGTCCTACGAGACGCTGACAACCAGGCTTATTATGAAGCTCACAATCCAGTAACAGGTGCTCGCGGGCTGGTCCCAAGAAACTTGTTTGAAGAATTCGGCAAAGGCCCTGTTCCGTATGTCGCTGGCATTTTTCGCTCGGTTATCATCTAGGTTGACTTTCCTTCTACATATACAGCAACAATCGAGCCTCTCAGGCTACCACATCGTTACCCAACTCACCACCCATGTTGACAAAGCCCGGCATCGCTCCTACACCACGAAAGAACCAAGTGTTCTATGCTATCGTCCAGCACGATTTTGAAGCCGAACGAGCTGACGAGTTAGACGCAAAACGCGGTGATGCTGTCACCGTCGTAGCACAATCTAATCGAGAATGGTTTGTAGCAAAGCCCATCGGCAAGCTAGGCAGGCCCGGCCTCATTCCTGTTTCCTTCGTCGAGATACACGATCCCACTACAGGAAAGGTTATTCCTGATGTAACTGCCCTCATGGATCGCGGAGACCTTCCCAAGGTCGAGGACTGGAAAAGGGATATGTTCAACTACAAGAACAACAGCATCACCCTTGGAGTCCTTGACAGTCCATCCAATCGCGAGTCGGTACCGAACAGTCCCTTCATCACACAGAAGACGGTCTATCCCCCACCAGAACCAGCCATCAGGGTACAGGATGTATCCCCTGACCGGCCGAGTTATCCCCCTAGCGAACCCCCTCGAATCAATACGCCAGACATCCTGCCTGAAGGTGTTCTTCTTTCGGCAGATGTCGTCTCATTTCACTATGAAATGGACGAGTATTGGTTCCGAATTCACGCCGTCTTCCAACCTTATGCCCCTCTGGNTTCAAGGGACCTTCCTCCTTCAAAGCAGCTCATTCTTTTCCGTGTTTACAATGATTTCTACGACTTCCAAGTAGCTCTATTGGATACCTTCCCCCGGGAGGCCGGCCGAGAGCCGCCGCATCCTCGGATCCTACCATTCATGCCTGGGCCTGCCACCAATGTTGACGACGCGCTCACCGCTGCCAGGAGGTCAGAGCTCGATGAGTATCTACATACGCTATGCGACCTGAGCACAAACGGGGCAGTCTATGTGCTCGAGTCCGGTGTCATCCGAGAATTTTTGTCTCTGAAGCCGGGAGATGTGGATACAGAAGGGGAGCCAAGGGTGGAAGAATTGGAAGCACTATTCGCCGACGACTATCAGGAGGAGGAGGAGGAGAATGTTATGCCGTTGAGAACCAACGACGGATACGTTGACGAAGTACAGGGCTCCATGGGACGATTGAAGATGCAAGATGATTACCCAGATAATCGGAGTGAGGGCTCTGAGTACGAAGATGAGGTTACGCGCCATCTCCACAAAGGAAAACGCACGACCGACATCCTTACTCTTTGGCAAACGAGCGTCGGCCAGACGACAACAACCTGCGGCTTCACGCACACACCCAGAACCACCAACGGAACGGCTCCAGCTCTTCTATCAACCACCAGCAACAATACTCAAATTCGCGTTCCAACTCCCCGAATCCAGACCGTACTCGGTACAACTCATCCAGTACTACCCGCTCTCACAATCAATCCTCTCCATCAGTTTCATCTATGCGGTTGTCATCCCACAATGCAAATGCCCCATCTATGGGAGGACGATCACGTTCCCAGTCTAACGCCACCAATAATTTCAACACACCTCCAATCTCAGCTGCCAATCCCCAGACAGCGTTTGTGAAGATTAAGGTCTTCGACAGGAATTCTGAGGACTTGATTGCTATTCGTGTGCATCCACGAGTCTCGCACGCGGAGCTTGTTGATAAGGTGCAAGCGAGGTTGGGAGCAGATATCGAGCTGCTTAAATATAGAGACAGCCTGACGAACACGTTGATCGAGCTTGACAGTGATCACGATCTCCGGTTGTGGATGGAAAGCACCGAGAAGTATGTGTTGTACGCTAACTGAAGTACATAATAACGGGGTGCGCGTGTAAGAGTTATAGCAGTTCTCTTGTGTTCTTTCATTTGGGACATTACGGGCATCACTGTACTTTCTCCTTGCAAACGCTGATTTATTACTACTGCCAGTGCCAGAGACTATTTCTACATCCTCTGCATCCTTTTTCCTGATTTTTTATTATCCTTCGATCTTCATCCATGTTTCCTTTCTACCCTCTATCTATCTCTCTTGGCTTGTAATTATTGTAGCTCCTCATCGACTACTTGGTGACCTAGGTATTGTGTATATTGTTTGGTTAGTTCTATTTCTAGCGCTAGTTACATTAGAATTTGTGGATTTCTATGAGGCGTGAAGGAGGTGATTGCCTAATTGGGCACCCGTCACTTCCCTTCTGAGCGCCACCTGTAACGCATTAGCCATTCTCCTTCACATACCACCATGCCGAACATTCAACGAACTATACGCTCGATGTATCGAGTTGGCCTGAGGGAGTGGTGGAGGCAGCTTCAGTATATTGGAGATGCGAAGTCAGGTACTTTTGTAGGCATGGACCAGTACGCATTCTTCCATTTTTACTTGATATATTACCTCGTTGAATACGACCTCTCTCAAGGTTCGGTAACCGTTATTATGAGAATTTGAATCCAGAGGAGGAGGTTCCTGGTCAGAGCTTTTCCCGTCTAATCCCCTGCTGCTATTCACTGAACATATCGGAACAGGCCGTCACCGTTGGGTTGATTACGCCCAAGTACCATCTTCGCTTCATTTTAACTCTCCCGCCCATCGCTAATTCAATTCTATAGCATGAATACCATGCCTCCCAAGTGCCTCCAGAGTGGCACTCCTGGATTTCTCATATCCGCAAAGAACCGCCGACTAACGATCCGGTCATGCAAAGCTCTGCTCAACCCTGGCAGCAGGTGTGTTGTCTTACCATTTTATTTATCTCCAGGGTTTGAATATTGTATTCCGATAGCCATGGACTGAGAACCTCACAGGCACACGGGGAGCCTATAAGGCCTACAACACTGCTGCACCCAAGGTCTTTGCATGGGAGCCCAAAGTGGTTGCTCGCAAGTAGATTTGCAACACGGATTGTGACAATATACTATTCATTACAACCGAGCCTTCTTCTGCAACAACTCTTCAACAACATATTCTGCAATTCCAAGACTAGCTGTCAACCCCGGACTCTCGATGCCCAAGCAGCTAATCATCGGCCGGCGGTTTGAGTAGTCGGTTCTAAATATGAAATCTTGAAAACCTCCTCCTGGACCTGTAAGCTTCGGTCTAATGCCAACATAATCTGGCTGCAGGCCGTCGAGACTGATTCCTGGGAGGTAACGAGTGACYGTTTCATGAATTTGCAGCCGCCTCGATTCATCAGGGATGAGGTGTTTGGACCAGAAATCGAGGTCACTCTCATCTTCCTCCGAAGGAGATGAGAGCCATTCGACATCAGGCCCAAACTTGATCTTGCCATGTAGATCCATTGTGAGATGTGTCCCCAAGCCCGCAAAACCATGGGCATTTTTGCCTGTCTCTGGGCAAGGGTATATGAGGTGCTTAACATGGGACACCCCTGGTCCTTTGTAAGAGGCGTACGATCCTTTGGCGTAGTACATCGCAAGCCTGTCTTGGGGTGGTAAAATCGAATTAAGGATTAAAGGTGCCGAGAGGCCTCCTGCATTTATCAGCGTTCGTGCGAGGATAGCGTCTTGTTCACCTTCGCCAGTGACTGTTTGCACTACCCAACCATCCTGAGGTTCTTTGGATGGGTCGACGCGTACTACACGAGTGGAATAGACTAACTCCCCTTCAGAATCCATGATATCTTTCTCAAGATCCTTCATGAGAAAATCCGAGTCCACGATACCAGTGGTAGGAACCCATAGAGCTGACATGAGATCAGGCTCAAGTCTGGTTCCATTTCACGTAGTTCGCTCTGGGAAAGCACACGCGTAGGTGCTGGAGGAGAGCTCGAGCTTGACGGGGTTGGCCAAGTCAAGCTTTGACACTTCTTGTGAAGGTTCTCGACATATGTATGTTGGGATTGATGAGCAACGACAAGTTTTCCTGTTCTCTGATGTGGTATGCCATGGGCAACGCACCTGTCATAGAGTAACTGTCGTCCTCGTATACATAGCCGCGTTTTTAACGACGCTGGTGGATAGTACAAGCCTAAGAGAGTTTAGAAAGGCTATTTCGTGATTTGGTTCATTTGTAGATGACTTACCAGAATGAATTACTTCAGAATTCCGAGAGCTGCAAGAGGGTAGATTGTTAACCGAGTTGAGTAGACACAGAATAATTCCACAGACCTAGTCTCTTCTCCGGCACGAGAGTGACGTTCAACCAGGAAGGTTGACTTCCCTGGGAATGTCTCACACAGTTTCTGAGCGATAGCGAGACCGACGACGCCTGTTCAATCGTGAGATGACTGGGTTCGCACGAAACACATGTTTCTCTCGCCTCCTCCAATAACAACATGGTCTGCTTCAAGCTCTGGAGACTAGAAATTTTGATAAATTGTCAGAATAGGTCTCGAAATGATCAAAATTCATGCACACTCGCCTTGTATTTGAACCTTCCTTTCGCATTCAATGCAGCTCTTAGTCCACGCACGGTGTTGGAAGACATAGTGACTCCTTCGTCGACAGAAGAAAGGGAAAGGGTAACTCTGCTACTGAGGATTTGACGAGGGATAGTTCCAGTGAGCCCTTTCTCCTACTGGCAATGGGAGCCTCAACGTCGTTCGATTACACGAGTCATAGCGGCTCATAGCGGATAAGAGCGGATGTCGTCCCGAATCTGCCGACGCTTTGATCGATGACTTCATTTTGAAAATCTTCAATTCTTACGATCTGCCTTCTCTCCTACCACTCAACCATGGCAGCAAATATCGGACCAACGCCCGCGGAAGACAAGACTGCGGAAAAGCTAGCTGCGTTTGATAGTGTCCCTTTATTTATGAAGACGCTGCCAGAGGATGAGTCGGATGATCCCGCATTGGCTGCGTTACAGAGTCTTGTTCATGAAGGATCACCGGATGGTAAGATCGTTGCAGTTAATACACTTGATACCATACAAGTAAAGCTTGGAATTAGAGGTCGCGAAAACATTCAAGGAACAGGGAAATGAGTACTTCAAGGGGAAACGATATCGTGAAGCTCAGGGATTCTACACCCAAGGCATCGATGCGTACCCAAAAGACAATGTGGTATTAGAAGCCCTTCTATGCAATCGAGCAGCATGTAATCTGGAACTTAGTGAGTATTCATACGACAATCACATTATGTGTCATCTCAATGGTATACCGTTAGAGAACTTTGGATCCGTGTTAAAGGACTGTTCGAAAGCCCTTCAGTTGAATCCCAAGTCCTCGAAGGCATTCTACAGATCTTCTCTCGCACTTATTGCTCTGGAGCGTTTCGATGAAGCTGTCAATTGCTGCGAGCTCTGTTTAGAATTTGACGGTGCAAATGCCGGAGTAAAGACTGCCCTAGAGAAGGCAAGGATGGGGAAGAATGAGAAGGAACGGAGGGAAAGAGAAAGAGAAGAGAGGGTAAAGAAGGAAGCTGAAGCGAAACGCAAGCTGAATGAAGCTTTCAAAGTAAGTTGACCTATCTCTATCCAAGGTCAACTTAATCCAATTGCATCCTTAGGAGCGTAACCTGATAGTCATTTCAAACCCTGACACCTCCCAGAACCCATATAGTCCACATTTCGACCCCGAGGATCCAACTGGTGGTACACTCATTATCCCGGTATTCTTCCTCTATCCCCAATATGCGACGTCCGATGTTATCCCAGAGTTCGTTGAGGACACCCCATTCTCCGCTCACATATCTATTATGTTCCCGCCACAAGCTCCTGCGCCTGAATGGGATTCAAAACGAGAGTATGTCGATGGTCAATTGATAATCTACGCGATGACACAACGCAAACGGCTACTAAAAGTGGGAAAGAAGATGACACTGAGAGATGTTTGCAATGCGGCACAGGCAAAGGATGGAGAGGCAAAAGATGGATTAGAATTAAAGGATGGTTGTCTTACATTCGTTGTACTACCAAAGGGTACAGTAGAAAAAGAGTGGGTAGAGGAATTCAAACGGACCCGTGGATAGGGGCTTTTTACCTGAGGTACTATGTCCGATTTGGGAATAGAGATTATGTGTTGATGAGTCAGCAGCACACTCGCACGCACGCAGACTAGTCTAAGGACCACCAACCGCCGCCAAAAAAGCTCGGGCTATCCGTCAAGAGGTGAGTACTGCGCCATTTTGTTCTACATATGTTATAGAGGTCCTTTCTGTGGTTCTGTGCAAGTTTGGGACAATGCAGATGGGTGGATTAGTTGGATTGGACTTCGGGGATCTGGATGTACTTTTGGGATAGGACACGATGTTGACTCTGTTTGCAGGACTTTCAAGATGTCCGTTTCCACTAAGATCCTCCGCACTGCCAACGCACCCACTACCCCTCCTGATGAGACAGAAACCGCTGTCGCTCAGGCCCTCCTCGACCTCGAGAACAACGTCCCTGAGTTGAAGGCAGAGCTCCGACCTCTGCAGATCTCTGCGGCTCGTGAAGTTGATGTTCGCGGTGGAAAGAAGGCAATTGTTGTCTTTGTACCTGTTCCCCAGTTGAAGGCTTTCAGAAAGCTGCAAGCTAGGTGTGTTACTGGGTTGTATAACATTGGGATATATCTCTAATTCTCTACTAAACCNATCGTAGACTTACTCGGGAGCTTGAAAAGAAGTTCTCTGACCGTCATGTTGTATTTGTTGCCCAGCGCCGGATGCTGCGCAAGCCCACCCGTACTTCGCGTGTTAAGCAGAAGAGGCCTCGTAGCCGGACCCTCACAAACGTCCACGAGAGGATACTCGAAGACCTTGTCTTCCCCACGGAGATCGTCGGAAAGAGGACCCGTGTTGCTGTTGACGGCTCAAAATTGTTGAAAGTGTGCGTACTCCACATCTTTTAATGAATCTCTTATCTGCGATGCGGCAATGAAGCTGAGCTAACGATGATCCATTTGTTTCCCTTCGACAGTTTCCTTGACTCAAAGGACGCCACATCGCTCGAGTACAAGCTCGATTCGTTCTCGTCCGTATACCGTCGCCTGACAGGGAAAGACGTCGTGTTCGAGTTCCCAGTAGTTGCACAGGAGTAGACAGATGTAGTATATAATTTCCATGCGGTGCTATGCTTCCTTTCTAGTCATTCTCTGAAAATCTATGACCATGACATGACAAGTTTCTGGGCGAAGATCCGTGCATGAGTGAGAGGCCAGTAGATGTTGGTCGATGGATAAGAATGATTCGAAATGGTGTATTGATTGTGTTATTGACTGTACTATATCCGTGGTTATTGTGTGTGACTCCAATGTGACTCTGAGCGTATGAACTAAGTGGACACGTGTGAATGAATTGAGATCAGGGGCGGAGCAAATGGCCTAAGTGGTAAGCTAAGCGAAAACTCGGTTACTATTCCGAGTTCCATTCCTTTGCTCTCTCCTTTGCTCTCTTACTTTGTCTTTCCTTTGTCTTTTCTTCTCCTTCCTCTGCCCCTCGAGGCCGTTGGGCATCCACTCTCGCCCAGTCACGACGACGACAGGCTCCGCCATTATACGCAGCCCAGCCATGTCCCAGTATGGAGGCTTGGATCCATACCAGAGATCCAGATACGAACAGGGTATCGACAGTAAGATCGTTGTAATGGGGAACTCTGGTTGGTGCACGATTCATTCTCAAGTGGACCCTATCATTCTCTAACATCGCTCTGAACTTGGACAGGCGTTGGCAAGACGAGCCTTCTCCAGCGTTACACCCAGAACAAATTCGACCCGAAGAACACGACATCTACGAGCGGCGCATTTTTCGTGACCAAGAAGGTGTATGTAAAAGGAATCAAGGTTCGCCTGCAGCTGTGGGATACTGCAGGCCAAGAGAGGTTTCGCAGTATGGTGTGTTGATTCTCACAGCGAAACTTGTTGTCAAGGACCAAAGCTAAATGAATTTCTATTTCCCAGGCACCCATGTATTATCGAGGTTCGATACTCGCACTTCCTCATTTATTTCATCCCTTGAACTTGCTTGTCTAGGCGCCAACGCGGCCCTTCTGCTGTACGACATCACAAATGCCTCTACATTTGATGATGTTCGAGGCTGGCTAGAAGGTGTGAATCTGCATTGGACCTGTCTGCCGCACTTCTATCTGACAATCGCACTTTTTCCACTTTTGACCCCTAGAACTGAAGAAGAACTGCTCTCCCGAGCTCATTATATACATAGTTGGCTCTAAGGCGGACTTGTATCGTTATCGGCAAGTCACTGAAGACTTTGCCCGACTCTCT
>LBLO01000316.1:0-31514 GCA_004354395.1 Chondrostereum purpureum | reverse complement strand
GCCAGGGCAGACGGTGTCCTCTTCCCTTGTATATTGATTCCNTAGTCCTAATCGTTCTCACCGTCCCAATAGATATTGGGTCAGATATTCACTTTGTATCACTCACTGATCAAAGTACAATTCTATTAGATCTAGTAATGGGATAAGCCTAAACTAGGGTAGAGTATCTATAGAGTACCTATCGTACTGTAGATAAATTTTGTAGGATTTTAAAGGGTGTGAGAGCATGAGGATATGGCTCGACGCTGTCTTTGATGATGGCCAGAGACAAGCCGGAGTCGGTACTCTGGCCCGCGCGACCTTGATCTCGACTTCGACTACGACCGAGTCGACTCACTGTGGATTGGATTACTCAGAACGACTCAGCTATCTCTCATTCCCGTCACGTTCCTTGGGCCTCGATTGCTGGCCGAAACTTCTCGATACCCTTGATTCTGACTCTGAGTTCATGTGCCTATGGACCGCTGTTGGTGTTTATGGACCCACGGATCGCCAATGGATGTCGACGAGATTAGGGTTACATTCACTCAACTCATGCTCCTTCGACTTTCTTGTAGATCCCAGAAACACCAGTAGATTGCTTTGTTTCACAATGAAGTATGTGTAGTTTAGTGTACTCGAATACAAGTAGGGATGCTCAGATCTTCTTTTCATTCCCATCGCGTTCCTGCCTCTGATTCTGGCCGACACTCGAGTTGGAGCATGAGTTCATGACTGATGTCAGTGTTTATAGAATACACTGCTTGTTTCCGAACACGATGGTCATTTAAAATACTATATACGTTCACTATATGATACTCAACCTTTGCTGTAACTACAGTCCTTGTGAATCATACCTACCATAGTACAATCTAGTGCAAGTAGACGAAATGCTAATGCTAATGTCGTGCTATTCTGCACTTGGTATTACCGGAGTGTCGCTACTGAAATAACAAGTGAAGTGAATCTATAATCCGCGGGTAATGACACGCTACTACTCCTCCCAATCCAAGAGTCAAGGCAATGCATTCGGCTTCATTGTAGTGTAATTGGGTCCATATCTGTAATACCTACTTAGATTTCGAGTAAAGTGAATAGAATTAAAGTCTACGAGTCTGTAATTCTGCGCTGTTCTGTTTAATACTAATGGTAAATAATGTATTCTGCCACATCTCCTAAGAGATAGCATAGTAAGTGAGGATCAGTAATTGGTCGAAAATAGAATATATTACTACATGAGAAGACCCAAGAGCAAGCCACAGACAATGCGGAGTTGAAAGAGAGACGGGATTCTGAAGGGTATGGCAGGGTGGCTGCTACACCAGAATGTTCCATTTCATTTCGCTCTTCATCGTTCTGCAGCGAGACTTCGATCGCTTGAACACTCGCTTAGTGGACCTTAGTGTATCCGCTTCGATGGAGCCCGGCCAGCTGGACCCTTCCCTTCGAGAGGGGATTTGGTATATATATGGCAGGGCACTCTGAAGACCAATCCGCATTCCACCTTCATTCCCTTCTCTCTATTCCATTTCTTTTTCCCATTTTCCTACTAATGTACTATTCCTTTCGATTTCTCTCTACTCCGTACATTTATCCTATCACTCTCCTTGTGCTCGTCGTCTGCTTCGTCCTCAAGATCCAACGCCACATCTCCCGAACTCGGCTTCCGTTCGACGCTCAAAAATTGGCTCACCAGGTAATTTATTTCATCTATTAGCTTACGGTTCGTATATAAGGTGATTTATTATCAGGCTCTCGACACCGCAACCAATTCCTACACGGCTGGCTCGATATCAGCCACACCGTTGGTACCTCGGTCCCGAACTTCCTCTTCGACTCCCACCACCATCACCTCTTCGTTCGACGTCCTCAAACCCTCATACTTCCGTCCTACTTTACCCTCGAATGGCCGCGAAATACTGTGGGATAGGATTTGCTGCTCTCGAAGCTACTTAACACGTCAGGAAACAATAGTAAGTGAATTCGTGTCTAATGCTATTTTACCTCTAATGCAACATGAATAGCGCAAGAATGATCACATCGGCCTCACGACTCAGTACGGTTACCAATATTATCGACGTCTTTCATTCAAAACTCCCTAGCAGTCCCCGTATCAACTTACATCTGCCCCGAAACGACGCGGTTCCGTCACTCATCGGTATTTAGCGCGGAAGGAGTTGATTCGGGAATGACAGAGGTGTACTCGAGGAGTCAATGCGAGAAGGTACGCTATCGTCACGAAGGTCATCACGACTCAACTCCACTAACACATTCAGCAGATGTCTTGCAGAGATCGGTGCGTCTGCCGTCGCACTTATAATAAGATGAACTTTACGCTGACAGGGTACCCAGCATTTCGAAACCATTCCCAGGTCACTTTCTATTGTGTCCGTCGTCGCCGTCGACTCTGGGAGAAGGCTGTAAACATTGAGGTGAATATTTTCGTACACCATACACCCGACTCGCACTGATCAATTCATTCAGGTGGACACTGGGACCACGTCGCGATGACTGAATTATCTACCCCTCACCACGAATCTAACCAACGACGCCGTTTCTGACATGGAGTGACCCAATCGGATGCGAGCAGGTATGTTATATCGTTAACTACGTCGTACGAAACCTCCTGTTGTGGGCCCAGCAGCTTGAACGATCGCTAACGAGTTGGTCTGCACTCAGATAAACTAATTGCGCTGACGGTCTTCACACCGTCCCTCTCACTTTAATTGATAACCCATTGCTTTCCATCCCCCGTCCACCGTCACCGTCGACTCCGAGTGAAACACTAGCTCTGAGTGGCGGTGAATATGTTAGTACATCATTCTCTTCATCTACACCCCGACTCACACTGATCAATCCGTTCAGACGGACACGTCGCAATGACTGAATTTACTATCCCTCACCACGAATCTAACCAACGACGCCGTCTCCGGCACGGTGTCACTGTCGAGCAACCGCAGCTTGAACGATTGCTAACGAGTTGGTCTGCACGGAGATCAGCTCGTAGCGAGGATGATGTTCATCCCGCCTGAAATACATCCAAAGGTATTTATACAATATAAAAGTACATACCGCTCCCTTGCTGACGTTTACTAGTGATTCGCTGGCGTCAAAAATGACCGGTGTGCTGATAAACTCAAGACGCACGTCGCGGCTGGCACGACAACACTGCCCTCTCTCTCTAGTTCGCGTGTGCTACGAATGAACCACGTTAGACGCCCCCCAATAGCCCAGATGTCCAGACTACGAAGATGACACTAATATTTCGTTTATTAGATTCGTTACACTTCATCTCCCACTGAGCAGATCAGCTCGTGGCGAGGATGATGTTCGTCCCGCCTGCAATGCGTTCAAAGGTATTTATATAATATGAAACTACATATCGTGTTTCTGCTGACGTTTACTAGTAGTACACGAATTCACGATGCACAGACAAACCCAAGATGCACATCGGGGCTGGTACGACGACGGTACTCCCTGCACTACGAATGGACCGCCGTAACATTGTCATACCAGCCACCCCCCGAGCCTTGGTATGTTGACACAGATGTCCAGACTACGAAGCTGACGCTAATCCCTCCTTTATTAGATTCGCTATGCTCCGTCCCCCACTGAGCTGATCTAGACGCAGATCAGCTCGTGGCGAGGATGATGTTCCCAGAGAGATAGGGTTTGGTCACTGATACCTCGAGTAAGAAGGCACGCTACGGCCAACGACCCTTTTCAGGTACATTTCTTATTTACTCTCTCTTTCTCTAACGTTGTACTCATGCTGTCCCCGCTAGCATCTGTGGTCAAAGGTATGTAGTTTTTGTTTACATTTTACGGAGCTGTAGTAGAAACATCGACGTACAAACTGCGCGAGCCATCAGCTATTCAAAATTCGAGGTATGGACATCCGGAGAATGTGTTGAGGCTCGGGACTTCGGGCACGGCTAGTCACTTCGAAGAATGCACCACTGCCCCCGTTTGCGCCCCCTCCTTTGAATCTTGATATCCAGCTTTCCGGGAAACAAGGCACTGCATTCGCTAGTCCCCACTCTCGTGTTGACGGTTGATGGCTGTATAGGCAGTCGAGTGCGTGGGACGACATCAGGTAAGGCAGTCTATGCTCTCGCTATCATGGAAAGTACTAACGAAAGCCCTATTTCGACGTCCGGATAAGGAGGTCTTGGGAAGTCGGTATGTGTTTCATTTTTGGGTTGTTCTTGTGCTAATAACGATGGTCTAGATTCTTCACCCCCGACTGCCAGCGGACACAAGTTTGGAGTGTACACGACGCCCGATGGCCCTCTAAAGAAAGGTGTTGATCACTGACGTAGTACACGAGGCCGAGTTTCCTGGACGCTAGCGTCAACGATGTGTAAGTAGTGAAACGAGCGAATGTACTCACTTGCGATCGTGGACTCGAGGTCAGCGAGCCATGCAGTATCCACGGTCAAGTGTGTGGGGAGGGTTACTTGAAGCGGTGGATGGAATCGTAGTCGTAGTCGAGCTGGCTTCCATTGCCGCCAATGGTTCACTTATCAGTAGAGTAGTAGAATGCAATATAATATTTCAGTTGACTACATACTCGTGTGCACAATAGTGTCTAACTGATAATATATCTTTGTTTCTGGAATGTAGTTCCCTCGTTATGGTTTTATTCGTCAAGGACTACTGTCCATTGCCATTATACATTCGAGGGCGAGCTGTTTAATATGTAATCGAGAGCGGACCCGGACCGCGTGCGGAAAGAAGCCCGAAGAGAGCTTGCCTCTAACCACCATCACTCCGCATCCTCACCTCTGCATCCACGCAAAGACAGCCCGCCAATCTACTTTATGTGATCCAGCTTGAAGCCAGCTACAGGCTGATGCTTGTTTCAACCGAATGCGCGGAGAGATGATGGAGTCCTGGGCAGAAGAGGGAGAGAGAGGACGTGGCGAAGAGGACGACTGCAGGCTTGAATGCGCGTCGACGGTGTTGGTGCTGAGCTCGAGTGCAACAGCGCAGATGACGATTACGAGAGGAGAAGAAGAAGGGTGGAATCGTCACTGGTGCGTTTCTTCGCACGTCATCGCACGCATCCTCTTATTTGTCTCTCTCTCCCGCCGTCGTCGTCGTACGCATCTCATCGTGACCCAACAAGGAGGAATTCCGCCCAAGCCCATGTTCGGGGGCGGGAATGTTGGCTGGTTCGGGAATAACAACCAGCAAGCGTACCCGATGCAGCCCCAGAATTCGTACTACCAGCAGCAGTATGCCCCTTACAATCCAGACGATGGGAAGAATCCACCTGCTTATGGGGAAGCACCGGGCTATGCTCCCGTGCGCAGTCCTTTTTCTCTCAGGTGCTCTTGGTATGCTGACTCTGCTTATTTGCAGCCCGCCGGTCCTCCACCGGGATCGTCTACCCAATACCAGCCGGTACGTTTCCTATTCCCATTTTCTCACACCGAGACGTTGATCGTCGTCGAACAGCCCACTGGATTGCCCGGGCAATACGCTCCTCCCTCCAGCCCTCCTCCGGGTCAATACGCCGCGCCTTCGAGTCCTCCTCCAGGCCACTACGCTCCTGTATGTCTCTTTCTTTCCATGCTCCGCGTCTTTTCTCACCTTCGTACAGCCTCCCGGCCCTCCTCCCGCTGCGCACACCACTGTAAGCTCTCTCTTTGCTCGCGCGATTATTGTCGCTGACGATTCGTTCAGGATAGCACCAAGCCCACCGAACCATTCATCGGCGGGTTCAGGACTTGATTGTACGGACTCTTATACTAGTTACCCTCTCCTGTGTATTTCTCTATCCCTCTCGAACCGAGTTCTTTGATTTCTTAATGACGGCGCATGTTGATTTAAAGCTGAAGTCACCACAGGGCAAAATGAGCAGAAGATATGGTGAAAAAATCACGGCCACAGTTCACCCGTCATAAACACAAAGTGTCCACGGAAGAATCTAGTAATAATATGGTACTTCCATATCATTTTYTGTTCTTCTACTTCCCTTCTTGCCCGAGGAAGGTCGAAAGGCTTAGGACCAGAATCGTGTAGATATTGTGTACCCCAAATGCGACATCTGCACCTTGGTATTGGAGAAGAACGGCTTGGCCCTCGTCGACTCACGATAGAAGATGTTCGTTCTATCAACATGATGTGTAAGTGCCTTAGAACTGCTGGGGAAAGATATGGAAACAATGGGTCATCTAGTTCAGAATGTAACGTTTTCGTAGACGCCTCACATCCCCCCAAATGTCTCCCTCAGCATAGGTTACTCAGTCTTGCGTTTCTTAGTAGCAATAACACCATTTGCGATGCTGTTATCTACATACACTGTTGAATCTGTTTACAAATATATAGTATGTGCATTGTACAACTTACACCAGACGGAGATGATATAATTGTCGCATYCASGATGACTTTCATGGTCATCGAACCCCAAGGGTTTCTCCAACAGATCATCCATCCCAAGATGCGCGGAGACCATAGATACAGTATTCCGGCTGCACAACCGCCCAAGGAGCATGATCGTAAGTTCCTGAGGTGTGGTACTGTCAGAAGCCCTGGATGAAAAGTCAGCGGATATTTTGGTGATGAAGATAGAGGCTACAGTGAGTTGCACGATCCTGGTAAAGGATAATAACTGTAAGAGTACCAGGGAGATAGCTCGGACAGTCTGTGTAACTCCTCATTCGGCAGATGGAAAGATGTCAGTGGTGATCCAAACTACATCATTTTCAATGTACCTTCGAGACCCGGCAGATAATTTCCTGCGGAGATCGAAGGCACAATGCATCTATAGAAAGTCCAGCTTCTCAGCAATTAGTTTCGTCGAGAAGTGGTGTATACGCTACCTTAGTTATTAGACTTTACACGCGCCCATAGCAGGGAAGAAATAAATTGCCAACAACCAAGATCGTCGTCAGTAGGCATGGCACGGTCAGAGGCGTTAATTCGAAGGCGGGGCACAGCCACGCCGCCGCCACTGCTTCTTCTCTGTACTCTCACCAGCGCCTTTCAACAATCTTGGGAATGTTTGTTGCGAGTCACCCTACAGTAAAATGTTGCTCCAATTATTGTCCATCACAGGAGCTGTACTAAAGGGTTGTCATCTACAAGATTCAAAACTACCGACGAATCCTTCATGAGTTCGAGTTTCGCTGCCATCAAGACAGCCCGGAGGGTCAACACTGCGTCGATAGTCTCCCATTCACACTCTCTAGTGTTGCCTGGCATACCACTCCAGCGGCCACCCGAAAGAGAGCTCGTGGCACTCAAAAAGCTGGGACTGGACGCCTCGAACCCCAACTCAAGTCGTGTCATGTACACTTTCAAAAAGTCAAACCGTTCCTTCTTCCAGCCTCTCCTACGAAGTTGATTCGCCGGCATCTTGCTATACTCTTCCGCAGCATCCTGCCTGGCTGGAATCGAAAGCTCGTCGGATGTAGGTGCGCTCCCTCCGATAGCTCGACCTAACATATCCGCATGCCGAGCAATCCATGTATCCAGGAGCATGATCTGCAACCAAATAATCTGTGAGAAGTATTGTGGATGAGGGCACTTTTTCTTTCGAATCCAAAGCTCCTCGCCATGCAGCGCTCCCTCCTTCAGTGCGTCTCGAAGACACTCGATCACGGGTACTTTTTCAGTGCACATGGGGGTCGTGAACTGAGGACCGTTGGAGAGAGACCAGTATCTACACATTTTGCTGGTAAAGTCAGCTAGTGGGGCACGAAGCCATCCATGAGCGCCACACTCTGCAGTGTTGATTCTAGACAACACGATTGGATGTCTTTTGACAAGCACCGCGTCACCAAGGATAGCGTTCACAGCGTCGTCAGAGAGAAATGTAAACTTGGGCGCATTATCGAGGAAGTCGAAGGCTCTTTGAGATGAGATACGTCGATACCCATAAGACCATGGCGCTAATAGTTGATGTGGGAATGCCAGGGAAAGGGTTATGTTGTCAATGAAGGAGAGGAAGAAGGGAAGGAGCAGGGGAGGAACGGTATTAAAGAAGGCAAGGGGAGGCTAGTTTGTCATCTGACATGGCCTGCCGTAAAGGATCATCCATCAGCATCTATGTTCATCAATTCGCCAGTTCACTCTTCAGCCACAATCGCTCTCCCCCTTTCTGCCTCCGCGGATCCTTTCTTCCACCTGTGCCGTATCCTCTCCGGCATCACTCTTCTAACCAAATTCTCCGACTCAACCGTCTTTCCTCCAGTCGATATCGCGATTCTCCAACCGACCTACTTTGTTCTAACTATGATATCTCTTTGCCGGCACCCGATGAATGGACAARAGATATCCTTATCATCATGGAAACTAAACAATTCGCCTCCCCTACCTCCTCCTACCTCCGAGTCTGAATGGTGTCGACAAGTTTATGGCCAAACCCAGTTTCAGCCTCGTGTTTCTGTCGTGCCCTTTCGCTCGAAGTGGATATCCTTATATCACGAACTCCTTCCCTCTAACGCTCTAGTACTGGTAGCATTCGAGAGCAACCGTGCAGTTGTGGTATCCCTTCCAACTTGCTTCATAGAAAATCTGATCATCAATAGAGCACTCGAATGAAAACAGCAAGCAATCGAGTGTAAGACTATCTTCCTAATTGTTTATACTACATATAAAAATTTACCCCACTTGGCCACCGTCTCAAGACCACTCGAAACAACCAAGAGGACATTGATGTGTAATCTCTCGTTTTGGACCCGGCACCCCCCAAGTTCCTATCGCCCTCTATACTCATCACATCGTGTCCCTCCCGTTCAGACGCGTGTATTGTAATCAAGTCTGTATGCTCGATTGCTTGATGGGGGACATCGGCGGTCCTTAGGCCGCAGAGCGTAACGCTCACTTCAACTTAAATCCGCGTGTGTAGGAAGTGATTACTATTTGGGTATTTTGTACCCTCACTGTGTGTCCTGTCTGTAGCCCTCGCGGTAAGGGTATCCTCATGAGGAAATATTGAAAGATGCAGCAGAAAACTACTTAACGAACATGTTTTCAGAGGAAAATAGGCGACAAATCGGTCCCTTGGACTCGGAGTACATATATCGGNCTTGCGTGTAGAAAGCTGTAAAAAGCTGGTCATCTCGGAGGGGATTGGAGTGGATTGGAGTGGAGCTTCTAGCTTGGAATCCTTGACATTATAGATATACTCTATTGAAGAATATATGAATTGATACTCACCATGCACCATCGTGGCGTTCCAAGCATAATGGCGGCCCGCGTTGGTCCGGTAATTGTCTCACAGTCCGTGTTCTGTCTGATCAGGTTTACATAGCAAAATGCTGTGCTGTTGATTCCCAGTTCAGTTCACCTATCATCTGCCCTAAACTCGACTCGTGTATCCCTTCATGTAAGGTTATAGGTACACCTAATGTGAATGAAAAACCCTGACTACATCATTACAGACCGGTCCTGCAGGGTCGCATTCTGTCCGTCTAGCAACTCCTCCGATACATTGCGCTAATTGCATCCGCGGAGTAGGCATCATCATTTATCAAATTATAGCGCGTATGCCCAGAAAGCGCAACCTCCGAAAACGGGTTCAAGAACATCATAACATCTCCTATCGTCATGAGCAGAATGTCCCTGCTCTTCAAGACAGTGGTGATTCTTGGGGAATTGACGATTCATGGAACATGCCCGCTCCTGATATCAATGCATGGCTAACACCAACGTCAAACCAGGACGACAATCCGTGGATAGTGACGACCAACCCAGATGTAGATGCATGGCTCGCGCCCCCTGTGGAGCACGATGCGAAAGTGTCCTCCAACTTGAGTACCTTCATTCCATTTTGGATGAAGGGTGTCGAAGCCGCCGCGAAGGGTAGGGATGTTATGAAACTGGAGGATTTTCTCAAAGGTTATGCGGGGGATTCGAACGAGGGAGCTACGCGGAAACCAGTAGGCCAGGATAGCGATCTTGGCGAATCTTCCGATAATCCTTGGGTCATACGATCTCAATGCAGAAAGCAGGATTGGGAGAATCGGGGTGTAAGCTGGGATACGCAAGATGTTGAGCCAGATCATGTTTCTAGACAGTTAACTCAGGCAAGATCGGTGACCTCAGACAGAGACGACGGAATTCAAAGATGTCCTATATTCTCTGACAATTCTGATGGCCATGCGTTTGTCGAGAAAGTTGCTAGACGAAGATCTGCGAGCCCCGAGAAGACGAGGGAACTACACATGTTCTTCGAGGTAAGACATAATACCATTCAATTGGACGCGCAGACTGATTAGTACTTCCTCGTTATAGATGTCTACTAATGCGAAAGTGGAGAAGATCGTCGAATTGATTCAGAATCTACATCACCCTGTTTAAATATCTTCCAGTGAGCTTACATCTACTACTGATGTGCGGAGGTGCTTCATAAATTATATACCGATCTGTGCCAAATACTCTTCTTGCTCGGTGCATGCATTCACGACCTGCTCACATCTCGATCATACAGAGGTCAGTCTAGGTCAGTATGATGATATTTGATGACGCAGTGTGGGGGTGGCTGTGGTACAGGATGAAGATCCGTGGCGGCGCAGTTATAAACGAACTAATATGTAAGACCCAGCAAACCATTTACAACTTTTCTTCACACACTACCAACATCACAAACATGAACTCCTCTAATTTCGATGATAGACCGCTACCATACGGATGGATTCGAGAAATTCATGAGTCGGGCGCACCTTACTATGTGAGTTCCTGAGTGCATACTGCGGCGTCAAAATGGGAATGACTGAACCATTACACGCTCTCTCACTAGGTCGATACAGGCAAAGAACCACCCCGCTCCATCTGGGTACACCCCTATGAGGACGAGCAATACCTGAGTGAACACCCTGATATCAGAGAAAATGTCTCTAGTGAAGGAAGTCGCAATCAGGACCATCGTGCGCATGTGGGGCAAACCTCTACAAGTTCGCAGAAAAGGGGCCTTCTAGGCAAATTGAAAGATAAAGCAATCGGAACGAAGGAGGAAAGAGAGGTCGAGAGGATGCGGATGCTCCAGGTTGGTTCACCCCTATGAAATGCACTATGAGACTGACCGAAGTATGTACAGCTCCAGGAGCAGCGCCGGCAACATCAGCGCATGATGTTTGGAAACGCACAAGCTGGGCCTGCCTTTGGACATGGATATGGGCATCAACCACGCTATGGTGCACCCACATATCAACCTCAGTATGGATATCCCCAACAAGGCGGCATGATGTCTATGGGTGGGGGACGACGCGGAGGCGGTGGCGGGATGGCCCTTCCGCTTGCTGGTGGTCTAGCAGGAGGTATGCTCCTAGGTTCGATGATGGGCAATGATTACGGTGGAGGATATGACGATTATGGGGGTGGAGGGGGAGGAGACTATGGTGGTGGGGATATGGGAGGTGGAGACATGGGTGGCGGGGATTGAGACGTGATGAATCTTGCTATCCTTTATCTTCTGATATTATCACTTCTCTATCTGTACTAATAGTTTCTCGGACAATAAATTCCAATAGTTCTCTCAGAGCAGTATGATGAAATACATAATCATGATCGCGTCCAGCGGAAGCCGGGTTGTAGACTCCGCCTACGCGTCTTTGTTCCTCTCTCTCATTGTGAGCAAGGTGTTCTCATCACTCCTTCGACCACCACCCTCAGGGCTATGTCTCGGTCTCTGCCTTCATCTCTCAGCCCCCACATATGTATTCTTCCTTCTCCTGATCTCGCACAACTATTGAAGGATGCGGCACTACCGCCATTGCCATACATTCTGCAGTCATTTTCCCCGCTTCCTCAAGGTACTTTTTACATCTGATCTGCTCTGAACATGGAGCTCACTTGAAAAAGTCACCACACGAACCACATCCTTGACTTCAGTTCCCCACCCCTCCTTTGCCTTGCGTTTCTCGGAATTGGAAGAGATCGAGGATGGCTGCCGAGAAGATCCTGAACAGAGAGCAGTGCGAACCTTAGATTGGTTTGGCGCAAGAATAAACCATAGATGTGCTAGATGGGTAGAAGACATGGAGAAGTTGGGCGACAAGGAGAGTATGAGGACACCTTGGTGGGACGAACTAAAGCGATGCTCAGAAGGAGATCACATTCCTTCCAGGACTGAAACCTGGAACCATCCTGCTGCTGGTGAGCTTACTATTTATCCCTGCCTTTCTTATGATAAACATTCCTAGTTATCCTTGCTGTATCAACAAACGCCCCAAATCCGCTGCAAGCCATAACGGCACTTCACTCGAGGTCCTTTGAGTTCCCTTCATGGGTAGACCCTACGTTCTTGCGATATACCCTCATCATACATCCAGAGAATTCAGCGTTGTCGGATGAAGAGTACAGCCAACTTTTTTACACTGTGTCTTAGCTGTATCTCACCCCATTTGCAGAGCTGGTGCACTTTACAACGCGGTGAAGAAACAATTCGGTCTTCACAGTTACCTACTTCCTCTTTCACTCCCAAAACCATTGCCGAAGCCAGTACCAGTACCAGCAATCATCCCTCGCTTGCCTCCTCCCCNAACTTCACCTAAGCTCGACGATACTCCCCTCCCAGGAAGCCCGGATCACAACGCGCAAAATCCTATAAACACCCTTAGAATGTGTGACAAAGATATACAACACACCGCAAGATTTACACGAGAATTCGTAGTGATGAGCCTGATCCCGTGGATGGAGAAGTGTGTAGTGGATTGGAACGAAAATGTACACTCCTCACGTTCCTATAGATATGCATTTGCTGACAATTCAACCCAGTTCACATCTACCAGGAGATTGCCTTCCCGTCTCTTTTCTTCAACCCGTCGTCTCTTTGGCTCGCCTTCCCCCTCGCCAGCACCGTCACCCACTCATACTCTCACGTCGTCGATATCTTCACTCCCAATCCGCTCTCATACAGTCAACGGATCTATCAGCGGACCTCCTCCTCCTCCTCAACAGCGGCGTTTAGCTGAGTTTGCGACTATCCTTGGGGACGTCAAACTTGCGGTGTCAGTTTGGGAGGCTCTCAGAAAAGATAGTAAAGGGGGATCTGTGCGAAATACTATTATATCCCATCTAGACTTCTATTGACTATATCATCAGGATGTTCTTCCCCTCCTGTTGGCTCCCTCTCCGGCTCTTCAACTCCATGCATCACACGCACTCAACATCCTCCACCCTCCTACCCCCGACCCGCCTGCTTCCGTGCAAGTCCAGTCTTTGGTCTACGCAGTTCGGTGGGAGAGCGGCATCGGGTATCCTGACTTTCTGGATCCTCAGTTAGAAGGGGAGCGTTGGCTTATTTCCGCTGCTGGAAAGGTGATCGATTTCCGCTACCTTTTGTCCTTCCCTGTGATCTGACGGTTAGGATTGGCAGGGTGAAGAGCCGCCTTCCGCATTATTGCTTGGACACGCTGCAATGTTATGTGCTCACAAAAAGGCAAGACGACAAGCCGGCCTGCTCTACTTCGCAGCTGCAAGACGACTAGAAAAATGCGGTATCAAACCTCTAACCATGTATTTTCTCCGGAGGGCACATAATTTGTTCTCTATACACGGCATAAAAGAGTTGTCGCCCTCCTTCTGGGACTCGGAGGGAAGGATTGCAGGGTCCTCGGAGGGTTTCGAAGAAATTATGATGGCAATCGAACATCCGTTAGGTGAAATTTCTTTCTATGCCTACGATTGCGGATATATTCTCATTCCTATTTAGGCCGCATTCTTTACACGACCGGCGAAGTGCTCGAAGCAGTACGCCTCTTTCTGGGCTTGCTGCGAGGTTCATCKCGGCGCTCGGTGATGGATGTTCCCACTGTGGATTCACTTGAGGCAGAGGAAGATTCGATTGCCTCGAATACTGACAAAGTCTTACTAGAGGACTTTAGGGTCGCATTCACGGTTAGCCGAGCGTTTTTTTTTCCTTGATAAAAACGTCTGAATACCGGGAACAGCATTACCTAGCTATTGCTGGAGACCAAGCCCAATTAAATGACTTGCAACTACCTTTTTCCTTCTGCCTACCCGCCGATACCCGTCTACGTTTTCCTCGAGATTCCTCACAAGGAAATGCATGGGTTGAACGAGAGCAGAGATGGTCAGCATTCTGGAAAGCAAAAGGGGAGAGCTCTAAACTGGCGCCGTCAGGGAATGTGACGGTTAACGGTGAATTCATTGAATCTGGTCAATTTTCAAGTGTCTAACGTCAGTTCAGAGCCATTCTGGGTGGATCTCGTCTTACAGAATCCTTTGAACGTTGAAGTCAATCTATCAGGGCTGACCGTTGTCGTGCAGGATACTCGTGCTGAAGACACCTCTACATCTGAGTCGTATTTGGAAATCGAAACCATAGATGGAGTGACCTTGGGGGCCCACGAAATCCGCACGGTATGTCTTGAGGATAGTGAATGGTACAATTTCAATAATCGCTTATCCCGTAAACTCAGATCCCTGTGGCAATCAAGTCTGCTCGCCCAGCGACTTTGACTATTACTCATGCTACTTATAGCTTTCTTTCACTTCTTCCTTCTTCGGACCCTCTGACTCGCCGTGGACGCCGACTGCAGGAGACATTGGCGCAACGGCTCGCTCCTACATATGCTCCCGACGTTCTCTTGAAAGCTGATGTGCTGAAAGCGGACTACAAGCTCCTTGTGGCCTTTACAGATAATCGACCCTTGGTTCTGAATGAAGGGGAAATCACGAACTTGGGGCTGCAATTATTCAATGCCGGTGAAAAGTCTATATCTGAGTTATGGATCGTCCCTAGCCCTGAGGATGAAATCTGTTTAAAGGGTGTGGATGAGGTTGACACTCGGAGTGAACCAAACCTCTTCCCGTCAACGAACTCTCTTGAACTCCCACAGCCATTGCGTGTTCCCCTCGTCTCACAGCTACAACCTGGCGACTCAATTGAGCTCCCTATATTACTCCATGCCTGTTACTTGGAACAGCAGGAGCTTCAGATATTCCTGGCTTATCGCGAGGTAGACAATCCCCATCTATCATCTTGGATGTCACTAACAATCAGACAGAGCGATTCGGAACCGTTTCATTCCGTCCAGCTTTCTCGTACCTATGAGGTGCTACCGCTACTGTCTAGCCGTATCAGTGCTCGGCCATCTCAGTATCCCGAAGATCTCTTTGTTTTGGACTTGGACATCCATAATCACTCATCGTCCAAAGCTGTTAACTTAGTACAGTTAACGACTCTAAGTGCAACATGGGACTGTCGGTCCATATCGCTTCCTGAACGGTGTGCATGACTTGCTTTCCAAATCATTGTTGCCTAATGAAATACTAGCACTATTCTTCCTTTACAATCCTCCCGTATATTGGTTGGGGCCTCCCAGTGGGCAGCTGCGCCAGATACGAAACCTGTTTTGGACTTTGTATCCGACCAACTGCGGCATGTGTTGCGCGGAGAATCCGTAGGATCTTCCCTGCCGCCTTCAATACAATTGCTACCCTGCCCCATTCTTTCAGTAAGTGATTCTCCTATTTTNGAGAGGATGTCAGGCTGATATTGCGTGGAAGAGAACTGCTTCTACAATTGACTGTGGCACCCATCATTTCATGGAAAGTAACCGGCGGACAAAACTCAGACGCGACCTTCAAGACCGGTTTCCATACATTCCCGCTCAAACTCATCCTTCAATCTTTCCTCTCCGTCACCCTCACGGTATCGAGGTCATACTTTTCTGGGAAATTCCTTCAGAAAATCGCGCTGGTCATATAAATGTCTCCACCATTATTGGTGCCAGGCATGCTCCCCTGAGCGGGATTATCGAGGAAGCTGATAATGCGAAAGCAACAAGGAGCATGTATGCTGAAACTCAGCGCGAGAAAGTCGAAATTCTTTCAGCCGTCCGCAATAGTGAGTGGAATGCAGAAATGGATCCTCTTGTGATTTCTCTGCGTTGCAAAAACTCCATCTTCCATGATTTCTCCGAAGGGTGAGCTTTTTCATCATCGATGTATACCTAGTTCTAAATATTTTGAAGATCCTGTCTGTCTCCTATCCAATTCATGCTAAGAAATCATTCGTTGACACATTCAGCTCGTTACCGCTTGAAGTTGGTTTCAAATACAGTTTCACCTCCGTAAGTGTCGTGCAATCTTGGCCTTGTGAGCACTCTTATAACACAGCGCAGTGACCTCGTGCCACCCTCATTCCATGGGAGGCTATCTTTCCGTGGAACCCTTGGACCATCTGAGAGTATGATCATACAATCTCAACTCTGGTTTCCCAGAGCAGGTAGTTATGACATTGGCCGTTGGCGGTTAGAAACAGAGGTGTTGGAGACGGTCGCTTTATCCAAGGATGTTCAGTTAGCTCAAGTCCGCCATCGATACTCACAGCAGCCAGGGCCCGGAGAGGTTACGCCTATTAGCGTATATAATTATGCATCTTAATGTTACATCAGAGCTACCCCTAAGTTATCCAGTATCATAAGTGATGAAACGGAAGACCACTCAATGAGAGGATGAAATTAACGTCAGTCCTTCTTCCTTTCGTCTTCCTCTTTTTTCAAAGCTGCGAGTCGTAGTCGCTTGACTCTCATGTTGAAGTATGTCTAAGATAGAATTTGGTCAGTCTTTGCAAGCAGGTATAAGGAGGGTCAATACGAACACCAAGGACGAATTGAATCGCATTAAAGAAAGGAACCCATAACTCCGGAGCAATGAATTGTTGTGCAAAGGCCATAGAGACCGGTGAAACCATCCATTGCATCTGGAGGCTGGGTGAGTACAAGTAAACCAGTTATCAGTGGAGCCGTACTCTCATGACAGGCAAGAATCCTGATTTCACTGTGTCGACTACTTCATTGAGGGACTTGCTACCATTAATGACCGCAACAGACGAAAGGTACGCTATAAGAAGGAATGCTTTGAGATGTGGATGGCGAGCATCCAGGTGTTACATACCTGCGACCTGAATTGGAGCTACAAGTAGATTGCTGGCAAGAATCTGTCCAACTCTCGCACCAGCCCCCGTCTTTCCGGCGAAGAACTTCTGCAACAAGCCAACGAGAACATGGCCAAGAGGAGCGGAGACCAGGAAACCATACAGGGCCATTTTTATGGCTTTCGAATCGAGAACAGGAGCGCCATTAGGGGATTTACTGGCAGTACCCGCTAGATGGCTACCAAGGATCTCCTGAAGACCACCCAAGATTCCTGTAATATGGGGTAAGGTTACGGATGCGGGGGAATTGAATGTCGAAGGTTTACCTGAAGTGATTGCTTTTGTTCGTAGGGGGTGAGCAGCAAGTTCAGCTAGGTACTTTGCAAGTAGTGTGGGAGCAGCTTTTGTTGATCGCGCCGTGGTCATGGTAAAAGGTCAGTCAGTGCTAATGTGGGCGATTCAACGTGTTAAAAAGGGAAATTTCTGCTCGGTATACGGCCGTTCATAAGCGGTCACCAGATCTGGCCCGACTCCTATGGGTCCGCTTGGTTTTACCTTTGCCCATGGTCACACTAGCAAATACTCAGTTGGTCGGGTGAAAACCAAACCCAAGTGCCGCTACACAGTCAGTAATACTTATAATACCTACCACATTGAAGGACCAGGTGGGAAAGTAGCTCAAGGAACGAGGAATAGAGACAGAAGAATTGCACTAGTCCTACTCGCACGACCGTAGTACGTAGAGTCATTGAGCAGCACGACCGGGGTGAAGGGTGAAAATGCTGCCTGTCAAAAACTACCCAACATATCCAAAGCTCTCTTTATCTCCTCACACGGCACGAACAACTCCCTCAAGGCAGGTTGAAGCGTGAAGACAATAAGTAGAAGGATGATATAAGTAAGTATGTACTCTATAGTCACTCGTGTAAGATAGCTGCCACATTCTACTTCTTGACCCTGAGGAAGTAGCACATCAGCTCCGTCTCAACATCTATAACAAAGATATCACTCACCAAGCCTTGACATAGTCCGCGAAAGAAACCATGCAGACAGTCTGCCATATACCAAGGCCAATACGGGGGGTAACTCCACGATACAGTCCCTTGATACCATTCTCCTTGTAGATGTATCCCAGTGTGTTGAATATCGTGAGCTTAGCAGGCCGCTTGGAGCCGGGTCCAGCTTTGGCCAACGATTGCATCTAATCCAGGAGATGAGATACTGCAAAGGGAATAAGACGGAGTGCTACATACTTCGACACGGACAACCTCAATAGGTTGATTCCACGTAGCCAAAGCTCCTCCGATAGAGGAGGCAAGAATTTTATCCATCGCACCCAAAGACTCTCCCTCAGCCTTGCCACGGACGTTACGAATAGTCGATTCAGCTAAACGAGCGAATCCCATCCTATTTTAACGGTTGTTTAGACCACCCATTCCTCTCTAGCAGGCCACTGCGACTCACCGAGAGCCCCAATTTGTGCATTGGCGGACAGCTACAGCGTTGACACCCTTGTTGATACCAGCGAGGCCCTCTTTGCGGTACATATCGGCAAACAAGAGCCAGGTCGATGGAGGCTTCACGCCCGATGCAGCGGTCTTCGCCCGGGTGATTTCAGCAGTCTTCATACATGTCGTAAATCCTGTTAGAAGGAAATTTCGGTCAGGAACCAGCTTTGCGGAAAGTGTTTTACCGTTACGAACCCATCGTCACATAGGCCTGTGCAACACCTCCGGACATACCGCCCAACAGACCAGAGACAGCAGGGTTGAGACCCAGGCCTGCTGTAGCTGTCTCGACCTCAGTCGCAGTGAACAGCAGAACGGCTCCTTTGGTGGAAGCCTCAATCCAAGCCTGGTGCGAAGTAAATCCCAAAACGATAAGGCAACGCAAACAAGCTGAAAATAACGACGCACCCAAGGAATGAGGCCTTGGTAAAAGCCAACAAATCCACCACGAGACCAGACCGTTTTGCATGCGTTCAACATCGATTGGGACCGGTTGGCTGCCATTTGAGTTTTGAGAACCTCCAAAGGTTGACCCAGAGTTGTGACCTGCAAGATTGTTGGGAATGGTCCGACATTGTACGGCTTAGATTGCAACACTTGCCTCCTGTCAAACTTTGGTCAGCAGGAGGAAATATATCAGAAGAGCGACATGAAGAGACTTGCAAACTAATGAAGGAAATAAAGGAGTCCGAGACAAGATCATTCTAGTTAGCGAGAGCGTAAGGATGCGTAATACTAAGGGAAAGCACCATGTTCATGATAGCACCTGAAAGCACTGTTAGTTAGCAGACTTCCCGCTCTAAATGAGGAGGTAGACCACTTGCCAACTGCAATATTGGACCAGTTGACGCCCTTTTGGCTGGTTCTTTCTGGATAGCCATTTTACCAAAGACCGAGCGAGAGGGAAGAAACGAAGGGGAAGATGGAAGTGAAAGGGAGAGTGACTGCTGTGAGCTGTAATTATGCCGCCGGATTTTGGGGGTCGCATATTGATCGGAACTTCAATTCAAATTTATTGAGTTGTGTACATAATAGAATACGGTATTCCCGTCCCGTCCCATTTCGCACAACGTACGATTCTCGAGACATAAATTCTCCCATTTTTGTTGATCATTTAGAGAGGATCCCCTCCCCCTTCAAGTCTCTGTTTTGTGAACTGTTGTCCCACTAAGACTGTGTTAGATCTTACCGGCATGGCGGTTAGTTCGCGGCCGCTGCCCGCATCGCGATTATCAGCTGTTCTAACTCTTCATGCTCTCTTGCTTATGCCACGGACGCTGTTCCGTAAAACCGCATAGGGACTCCAAGTGTGGCCAATATTCATTTCGGTGATTATGAAACAACGCTGGGAGATGTAAATGTTATATATCCAAATGTTAGAAAANCAAGAAAGTCAGTCGAGTTATTTATGACACTGAAACAGCAGCAGCAGCATATGATATCCGGAAATTCTCCAGGGGAAGGGCGGCAACCCAGCTCCAGAATGGACGAAATGTAAACTATCAAAGACCAGTAGTACCGGTCGAAAGAAATCATGCATAATGAACGCGCCTCGACACCATTACTTACGCCGAGCACTTGATCCAATACCGAAGATCTGCGCCTAGCATTCGTCTGTGCCTTGTGAGCGTCCTCAGGTCGTTGCCTTGGCCTTCGTAAATCTTGAAAATGGAAGGAAGCCAATGGCAATGATCAAGTCAGGTGTGATATATGCAAATTATAAGGATCGCGTCCAGCGCGAGGACGCTTCCTGCTCCTGATCCTGTTCAAGGTATTGAGTTTCCGTAGCCTTCCTAGAGACCTCTTGTTGGCAAGTACTCCGCACTAGTCTCGAGGGCTTACTCAAACTCTCTGCGGGGAATTTTGTTCTCCTTCTTGTGCTGAGTTTCAAGATCGTGCGCCTTGAGGGTATGCGCTTCGTGTATACCTAGGAGCTTCCTGGTACGTAGATTTGAAGTTTCCCCACAACGGCATGAATGGCTGGCATAGGAGTATCTGTATGGGTTGATCTCTTCCTCAAGATGGCGGCTTGAATCTATGAAATTACGTTGGGCAGTTACATTTTCCGAAATTCGATTCCCAGCAAAGCGGATGAGACGTTTGTTCGGCGGTGAGTGGCACTGAGTGCAATGTCTAGTGCACAGCCACATGCTGAGTGATGCGGATGAAACCCGAGTTTCGGACCGCGTCTTCCAAACCTCCATCTACGTGCGCAATTTCGTCTAGCGAAGGCGCCATTGTGGTCATGGACGCCTGCAAGGACCCTGAAGGATGGGCGGCTGTTTCTAGACTACGGCCATTCGACACGACCCCATGCTTTGAAGAAGGAATTCTTCTATCTGCACTCTACGCAGGGCTGCTCGTACTTTCTCTCATACGCTCGTTGACGCTGCTCTCAGACTCTATTAAAGAACGCACTAACAAAAGCAAATGTATACTATACACAAAAATGGTGAGTTGAAGGTATCGACTCTCAGCGTTTTCCATGTCTGAAGTTCATGCACTCTCAGACCCTCCTCGGGGCAGCAGCTCTGGTATCGTTAGCGAACTTGGTTCTCATCGTCCGCGAAAGGAAAACGGTGCCAATAAGACAGTCATATATTCTTGAATTTCTGTCCTACACAGCAGCGATCTTTCTAACATACTTCAACCATACGCGTACGCGCCGCTCTTCTACCATCCTGCTTGTGTATTGGCCGTTATACATCATTGCATTGGCCATATGGATTCGAACTCTGGTCACTGTGAACTTTGATCGTTTTCGCCCCTTGCTCATACTCAAGTGTACAAGCGCAATCCTTGGTGCTTTGGCCTATGGGCTTGAATGTATCTGTCCTGAGTCTGGATTACCAACGAACGACAAGGAAGGACACGTTGAGAATCCTGTAATCACGGCCAATATATATAACATTTGGGTGTGTTTGCTTGTTGTCTTGTCTTGTACACACTGGTTCTCACAAGGACTTCAGTCTTTTGGTTGGATGACTACGCTCATGAGGAAAGGGTCGTCCACAATCATTACAGAGGAGGACTTGCCATCATTGCGCCCCGAGGACAATACAGCCAAACTAGGAGAAACGTTGAATGCCAAGCTTAAGAAACAGTTAGTGTCCAACCCTCTTGATTCTAGATTTCTGCCGCTGAAGCGGGTCCTCCAGTTCCCTCTGGAAAGCACTCTTCGTAGCATATGGGCGCCCTTTCGCTTTTGCTGCCCTCCTGAAGCTTATTCAAGACTGTCTGGCATTCCTTCAACCCCAACTTCTCCGTTGGCTTCTCGCTACATTTCGTTGTACCAAAGCACACGATATGGACCGACGACGGGGCTCTGGTTATGGCCTCAAGATGAGCCCAAGGCCTTTATCAGAGATGGCGTCAAACCTCACCCGTTGCAGGGGTACACTATCGCACTTCTCATGTTCATTGCAGGCACTACACAGACAGTAATGCTAAACCAAGTAAGTATATAACCTTCCTTTGTCGTCCACGCTATTGCTAATGCAACAGCAGTATTTCCAACGTGCTTTTGAGACTGGCATGCGCATCCGAGGTGGACTTGTCTCCGTGATCTACGACAAGGCGTTGGTCCTATCGAACGAAGAACGCGGTGGAAGGTCGTCTGGAGAGATTGTCAATCTTATGTCGGTTGACGCGACTAGGTTGCAAGATTTCTGCCAATTCGGCTTAATCTCTGTATCAGGTCCTTTCCAAATCACGCTCGCCTTTGTGTCGTTGTACAACCTCCTTGGTTGGCCGGCCTTTGTAGGTGTAGCCATCATGATATTCTCAGTTCCGTTGAACACATGTAAGTATACTCTACACCATCAAAGATTGTCAAACTGACATTTGTGTGTATAGTTATGGCGAGGATACTGAAGAAAATGCAAGAGCAACAGATGAAGAATAGGGATAAACGCACGAAACTTATGAGCGAGCTTTTGAGTAACATCAAGAGGTTGGTCTTCGTTCCACCCCGAGCACCTCCAAAACCTGATTCCTTCCAGTATCAAGCTCTACGGGTGGGAATTTGCCTTTATGAGGAAGATTTTACACGTGCGAAACGAGATGGAACTGAAACTCCTGAAGAGAATCGGTATCACCACGTCGCTCAATATGATGCTTTGGAGTGGTATCCCCCTCCTTGTCGCATTCAGCTCCTTCGCTGTGGCAGCTGCCACTTCAGACAAGCCTTTGACTTCGGATGTGATTTTCCCTGCTATCTCATTATTCATGTTATTGCAATTCCCTTTGGCGATGGTGTGGAATTTGTTTCTCCTGGATCTAGGGCAGTATTTAACTCTTGGATCATATACAGTTCAGTCAAGTCACATCTAACATCATCGAGGCCATCGTGTCCCTTCGTCGTCTTCAGTCTTTTTTGGAAGCTGAAGAACTACAGCCCGATGCTAGGAAGATCGTCAAAGGTCCCGAGCTTCAGTCTGGTGAAGAGGTCGTTATGTTCTTTGTTTATGATCTAACTATCAATATGCTAACCAAATCCAATCTCATCATAGGTCCTTATCATCAAGAATGCTGATTTTACTTGGTCGCGCGAGGCTACTCAACCGACTCTGGAAGACATTAATCTCACTGTTCACAAGGGCGAACTTGTCGGTGTGTTAGGAAAGGTTGGTGCTGGAAAAACTTCATTGCTTTCTGCTATCATTGGCGATATGTCTCGAAGAGAAGGTGAATTGACTGTCAGGGGAAGTGTCGCTTACGCTCAGCAGAATCCTTGGTATGGTGTAACGAGTTTGGTTACTTTGAGCATGATTTCTAATGGGTGTGGCATAGGATTTTGTCGGCCAGTGTTAGGGAGAATATCCTGTTCTCGCATGAGTATGACGAGGATTTCTATCATTTGGTTGTTGAAGGTCGGTGCCTGTACTGCTAGCGCATCTCATCGCTTTTAACACCTGTATAGCCTGCGCACTTGCCCCAGATATCGCTTTGTTACCACAGGGAGACCTTACTGAAGTTGGGGAGAAGGGCATTACCGTAAGTCCCAGGATTACTAGGTTTGACATGTTTCTCATTCAATGACAGTTGAGTGGTGGTCAACGTGCGCGTATTGCTCTTGCCAGAGCTGTCTATGCCCGGGCGGACTTGTATGTGAACCACTGGACTTCCCTATATAGATTTCTTCTAACTGGGCTTTATTCAGGGTACTTCTTGATGATTGTCTTGCAGCAGTAGATAGCCATGTTGCTGCTCATATCTTCAGTGCGTCATCAATCCCATTTTATAAGATATATGTCCCCAACTCYCTCGTAGACAAGGTTATCGGCCCTCGCGGATTGCTTGCAAGTAAAGCCCGGATCCTTGTTACCAACACCATCGCATTTGTCCGCCAGTTTGATCGTCTCGCCTTTATACGCAGGGGTATTATTCTGGAGCAAGGCTCATTCGACACCCTGATGGCTACTTCCGAAAGTGAGATATCGAGACTGGTGTAAGTTTTTCGTATGTTCCATTACCAAACCCATTTAATTTTGGGCTGTAGGCGCGGTCATGGCACAAGTACTGGCTCTTCCGGCATGTCTACTCCCTTCCTTCGCAGCGGCTCTGTCACCCCAGAAGTCAATGATGTTGTGCTGGATGACTTGAAGATCGCAGAAACCGACCTGTTGCTTGTAGAGAAATTTGAACGCAAACGGGATTTCCCCAAGGCGAAGCTTGTTGAACCGTCGTCTGGCCGTCTTGCAGGACCCACGAGTGGAGAATTGAGTAAAGAACACTCGGAAAAGGGAAGAGTCAAAACACATGTCTACGCAGAATACATTCGGGCGGCGTCTCGCACTGGGTGCTTCTTCTTCCTTCTTGCGGTAGTAAGTCAGCAGGCTGCCTCTGTAGGGGCTAATCTTGCACTGCGAAGCTGGGGAGAGCACAATCAGAGGGTCGGAAATAATTCAGGCATGTTGAAGTTTTTGTTGGTCTACGGAGCATTCTCTCTGTCCCAATCTTTGTTGGGTGGTACTGCTGCTATGATTATGTGGGTGTACTGCTCTTTGAGGAGTGCAAAGAGGTTACACGACGCGGTACGTAACTCACATTTCTACAAGCAACTTGCAGTATTCACCTTGGACATTTTAGATGCTGGACTCTCTCCTCCGAGCACCGCTTGGATTCTTCGAGCTGACTCCGACTGGGAGATTGTTGAACCTTTTCTCTCGCGATGTATATGTCGTTGATCAAGTTCTGTCCCGAGTCATTACCAATCTTGTGAGAACGATGGCAGTTTCTGCTTTCATTTTCATTGTCATCGGAGCCAGTTTCCCTCCATTCTTGTTGACTATTGTACCCCTCGGATGGTTCTATCTCCGGGTGATGAAGTGTGCACCTATTCTTGTAATATGCAATTGCGACCCAGCTAATCTATTTACAGTTACTACTTAAACACTTCTCGTGAACTCAAGCGTTTAGATGCTGTTTCTCGTTCTCCTGTCTACGCATGGTTTCCCGAATCTCTTTCCGGGTTGTCGACTATACGCGCGTTTGATCAGCAAGCAATATTTACAGCTACGAATCAACACAAACTTGATAGAAACCAAATGTGCTACATCTCTAGCGTATCTGTCAATCGTTGGCTCTCTGTCCGTTTGGAGTTCGTGGGCTCGGTGATCATCTTGTGTGTGGCTGCATTGGCCGTAACTGCGTTGATCACTTCAGGAGTCGATGCTGGTCTCGTTGGACTGGTCCTTTCGTATGCCCTGAACGCCACGTCCTCTTTGGTATGTTTGACTCCCTCTGTGCGCCTCTTTCGCTGTTAACGACATGGAACTATAGAACTGGTTCGTGCGCTCAGCAAGCGAAGTAGAACAAAACATTGTCAGTGTCGAAAGAATATTGCACCAAGTTGAAGATGTGTCGCCCGAGGCACCTCTCGAACTTCCCGAAAGGACCCCGGCTGAAACATGGCCTTCCCAAGGAGAGATAAAATTCAGGTCAGTCCCATGTCTCCTTTCAATCATTCATTGACAAAACCCTCACAATGTGTGCAGTCATTATTCAACAAGATATCGCGAGGGATTGGACCTTGTACTGAAGGATATCTCGATGGATATTGTTGAGTGATTTCCTTCCCGATCTCGGTACACTGCTGACGAAAGACTGTCTCTTGCAGAAATCAAGGGAGAAAATAGGTGTATGCGGCAGGACTGGCGCTGGAAAGTCTTCGGTAATAGTCACATTTGATCCATAAAAATGGTTCATTGCTAATTTCCATAATCTCAAAGCTGCTGTTGGCTCTCTTCCGCATCATCGAGCCTGTGGAAGGCACAATACTCATTGATGGTGTTGACATCACAAAAATAGGTCTTCATGATCGTAAGAAACAACACCTGAGGGTCTATGCTCCCCGCTGACTGCCTGTCCAGTTCGATCCTCGATCTCAATCGTTCCCCAGTCCCCAGATCTCTTTGAAGGAACACTCAGGGAAAATATCGACCCCGTGGGACAACACAGTGACGCAGATATTTGGATGTCACTAAGCCAGGTACATTCAAGCCGTGGGCAACACACACGATCATTTAATTGTTTCCACTCACTATTCTTGCAGGCTCACTTGAAAGAATACGTTGAAACACTTCCAGAAGGATTAGATGCACCCGTACGGGAAGGCGGGTCCTCATTGTCATCTGGTCAGAGGCAACTTCTTTGCTTCGCGAGAGCACTCTTAAGGAAGGTCAGTGGCCGTGTATTTCTCTGCCTTCGTTGAATCTCTTTTGATGTGGTTTATTATATATAGTCGAAAGTCTTGGTCCTCGACGAGGCTACATCTGCTGTGGACTTGGACACAGACAGAAACATTCAAGATATCATTCGTGGAGAGGCATTCAAGGATGTCACGATCCTCACTATTGCGTATGTCACCGGATTCTCCCCTTGACACTACATTATTCTCAATTGCTCTGACCACAGTCATCGGTTGAACACGATTATTGAAAGTGACAGGGTACTGGTTATGGATGCAGGAAAGGTAATCTCAATCACATCTACGATGATTCCACATCGGTGCTAACCTTTGGACGTTGTCCAGATGGCCGAGTTTGATAGTCCCAAAACGCTTCTTTCAAACAAAGAAAGTGTGTTCTATTCTCTGGCTAATGAGGCCGGGCTTGTTGGCGAAGAAGACAAGAAGTAAAAAGGCAGTCTATTATTGCAATGTATATATTCGAGTAGTCGTCCTAGAATACTAGAAGGAATATCGTCACGTCCTGAAAATGTACACAATATGTTACCGTGCGTGACTCCCAGCATTCTGAGTCGGAGCAGGAATCCATAATCTGCAGTGGTCTGCTTCTCTTTCACCTATGCCCAGGTTCCATCGCCTGCAGTACTGCTTTCTGCGGACATTGCATCCTCTTGAATCATGCCCCAGATCGAAAGCACTGTTGTAAATTTGATAAATTGCTGAGCACGCCTTTTGAGTGTTCTACCGATTTACCACCTTGTATGAAGTGGTTGAGCTGACCAAGTTGGAAGCTTTCTCGCCGAGAGTTGTACTAATGTTTGGAGAAATATGGGACTGGTTCCTACGCTGATCGCGTCGATCAAATTCTATAGGATGTCAACGGATTGGTTGGTAGTACTATGCTAGTACTTAGCTGTTTTACGCGCTACCCAGAAACAGCTAGGTCAGATCTAGAGGCCCACCGCGTTGAACATTACGTTTAAAGCCTAGCGGAGCCCTCGGTGGCTGGTTGAATTTCCTCCTTCCCTTCAACAGCATTACATGCAGTTGTCCTGCTCTTTCATGCCACGGACGTTGTTCCACAAAACCGCATGGGGACGCCGACTGTAGCCAATTTTCTTTTCGGTGATTATGAAACAACATTGGGGGGAAATGGGTATGTAAATGGTATGCGAAAGCACAAAATGATATCCAAATGTGAGAAGAAACAAAAACGTCAGTCGAGTTAATGGACGGAATGTAAACTATCAAAGACGAGCAGTACCAGTCGAAAGAAAAAAGAAATTATGCATAATTGAAGTCATGAACGCGTCTAGACAACACTACTTACACCGAGCACTTGATCCAATACCGAGGATCTGCGCCTGGGATTTTCGTGCGTGCCTTGGGAACGTCCTCAGTTCGTTGGCTTGGCCTTCGTAAGTGTTTCGATATCTTCCTTTAATCTTGAAAATAAAAAGAAAGACAATGTCAATAATTAATTCAGGTGTAAGATATAAGATAATTAGGCAAGAATAAAGATCGCGGCCAGCGCGAGGACGCTTCCAACGAAGCCTTTGATTCCAAAAGAGCGTACGTACCGGCTAATCTGCTCGGATTGTTCCTCCTGATCCTGTTCGAGGTATTGAATTTCCATGGCCTTGCGAGAGACCTCTTGTTGGTACTCTGCACTCGTCTCGAGGGCTTTCTCTAACTCTTCGCGGAGAGCTTTGATGTTCTTCTCGTGCTGAGCTTCGAGATCGTGCACCTTGAGGTTATGTGCTTCGTGCATACGTTGGAGCTCCTCGCGGCTTACGCCAGGCGATTGTGGAGGGGCAGTACCATTGCTCTTGGGAGCTGGGGTTTCAGTCGCCACAGTCGCCTTCAACGTGGCCAGCTCAGCCTCCAAATCCGACAGGCGAATAGACAGTTCAGACTTCTGCGTGGCAAGTCCAGAAATCTCTTCCTGGTGAGCAGCCCGAAGAGCCGTGACCTCCTCCGCGCGAGCCTTGGCTGCTTCCTCCAGCTCTGTGGCATGATTCCGAGACATTTCGTCGAGCGAGGTCTTCGTCAAGTTGAGCATCTCCGTCACTGCCGCGAGGTCATCCTTGGACACCGACACCTCTTTCCTCAACTTGTCCATCTCTGCCGCAAACTCTGGAGCACTAGCTGTTGAAGCTGCAGCCGCAGTGCGCGCCTCGTCTCGCTGAGCAGTGAGAGAGGTGACTTCAGCACGGGCGGCTTCAGTTGCAGCTTTGGCCTTCGCAAGATCATCCTGGGTAGCCTTCAACTCGAGTTTCAAGGTGCTCATCTGTTTGTTGAGAGATTTGACTTGATCCTCGAGGGCCGAAGCATGTTCCTTCTTAACATCCTCCAAAGCTGCCTCGTTCTGGGATCTCAGCTGGGCAGCAGTGGCATCAAATTTAGTACGGACAGCTTGTAGATCCTGACCATGGACTTCCATCGCGTCAGCCTAAGAAGCATGAGCATTCAGTAACGAAGGTGTGATTAATTTGCTTACCCTCGCCCTCTCGAAAGCCTCAACCAAGGATTTTTCGTATTCCTCCTTGATTGCCTTCAGTTTCGCACCATACTTGTCCTCTTGGCCCTACAAGATCACGATGAGTTTCCATCCAAATCAGTAATGATATGATCCAGAAAGCACCTCGAGTTCAACAGTGATACGCTTGATCTCCTCAGACAATTCAGCTTGCTTCGCCAGATACGCAGCCTCTGCCTCCTGGGATTTCTGCAGATGTTCGTGTGCGGCAACTTCGGCAGCAGCTTTCGCCTGCTCGTTCGCATTGTTCGATTGTACGAGCTGCTCCTTGGCTTCAGCCAACTGTGCGACTACAGCCGCCCGCTCATCAGATTCCTTCTTCAAAGCTTCCTCATGGGCAGCCCTGGCGGTCTCAGCTTGCGCCAACAACTCAGCCTCCTTCGCTTTCGCATCTGCGTGGGCTTGTTCAGTTGCAGCTTTGGCGTCAGCAAGCTCCGCTTGCAGCGCCGTGAGCTTAGTCTGTAATGAACCNTTCTCGTCATCGGCACTCTCTTGACTCTCCCTCAACTCCAATATCTCGATCTCCAACTCTGATACCTTGGTGGCGCTCTCTTCCTTCTCTGCGAGAAGATCTGTTACCTGTTTCTGGAGAGCCTCGGCATTTGCTATCTTAGCCTCTGCATCTTTCAGCTTCGAAAGTGCGTCGCTGAGGGCCGCAGAATGTGCAGCTTTCAAAGATTCGGTCTCTTCCTTGAGAGTAACGAGGTCTTGTTGTGCCTTGAGGAGGGCGTCATGTTCCGCGGCAGCGTCAGAGGTCTCTGACGCGGAAGCCTGAGAGGCTTTCAGAATTTCTAGGTTATCCTTTGCGGAGTTGACAGCGGATTCGAGCTCCTGAATCTTGCCTTGGAGAGTGGTGACCAGTTCGGATTGGGCGAGTGCAGATGCCTTGGCCTCTTGGAGCTACACGACGAGGTGAGCAGGATGTATTAAATGGGAAGAGCTGGTGCAAACCTCTGCTTGAACGGACTCGATAATAGATTTACCATCCCCATCGGACTGAGGAGATTGTAATTTACTCAATGCGTCCTGAGCATCCTTCACCTGGGATTCCAATGTAGCCTTTGCTGCCTCCAGTTCGCTGACACGAGCATCTTTGGCAGCAACATCAGCCTGTGTGGACTCCAGGGTGCTCTTCAACTCCTCAATCTCAGCCTCCAACGCGGCAACTGCGTCTGCTTTCGCGGATAAGGTCTCGGTCGCTTCTTGAAGCTGCGGGGAATCAGAGGTTGTTATCGGTTGAATTGTGATGATATTCACATACCTTCTTCTGCATTTCCTCGACGACTTTTCCATCCTCTTTCAGTTCCTTGATGGACGATATGGAACCAGCAGCGCGGGCTGTACGCGAAGTGGCAGTCGTAGGTTTCACTCCAGGTTTTGAAATCGAGGGGGTCCTGGATGTTCCGGAGACGCTGGGGCGACCTGCAGATGGTGTTCGCTTGACTTCTCCTGATACTGAAGCGCGGGGACGTGTTGCCGTTGCGGCAGATTTGGCGGACTCTGCTGGGGAAGTGACACGAGCGGCGGGTGGTTTGGAGGCCGTAGAGGAAGAGAGGGCTTTAGCAGGCGGAGGAGTCGGTGCTTTGCCAGATGGTGCTAGGGAGGCTCGTCGTGTCGGCGCTGCCGTTGGTGCTCCTGAGGCGGCCCGAGAAGTTGTAGTCGCTGGCTTCGAAGCTGGCGCGCCGCTGATTGACTTTCTCAAGGGATTGGCAGACGCTGCAGGCTTTGAAGGAGAGGCTGAGGCGGGCTTTCCAGGGGTGGGCTTGGCCGAGCCAGCACCGAAGGTCCCAGAATTGAGAATCTAGTAAAAACATTAGAATTGGCGACTGATAGTATTTAAAAAGTGTCTTACCTTCTTCACAGTTGCATTGCCACCGTTCGCCTTGGGGGCCGCCTTTGAGCTCATGGTGGTCTTAGCTTTAGTCTCCGCCGGCTTGTCCTCTTCGGGGGATGCCGTCGCCGGATTTACGACCGGGACAGGCTGCTCCTCTGCTGGGATTGGACTAGTCGGGTCTTCTTCCTCGTCCTGGTTCTCCTCTACCGACACATTATCCTCTGCTACAGAGCCTGCATCTTCTGTACCTGCTATATCATCAGCCTCCTGTCATAAAAATAAATTAAACCCATAACACACCACTAACGGAGCCTGTCTCTTCAACTTCTACTACCTCTGCCACATCCTCAAGCACAGTTTCCGGGCTCTGCACATCGAGTTCAGCCATGGTCTCTTAAAGAGTGAAAGAGGAATTAGGATGAATGGTCAAATAAAGATGGGGGTGGAATTCAAAGTTGATTGTTACAAAGTCACGTCACTCCAGCAGTCCACCTACCATTGACGCGTCTCCGCTAGGCATTTTGCCGCTGCTGACGCGAATAAAGTCGTTGCATTCGGTTGTTACATACACTTTCATTCAAATCTAATTCTACATGCATTCCTGCTCTCAATTTATCGTCGCAGTCAAGTTCAGCGCGTTCAGCGCAGGCTCCTCCAAGTTGTTGTGGTTGTAGCTCAGGATGGTGACTCCTCCGGGTTCCACATTGAAGTGTGTACCTTCATAGAATTACGGGTTAATGAATGGGATCTTCGGAGTAACCCTCACGACGACGACGTACCGAGGTGCAGAGGGAAACGGATCCAGCGCGCAATAAAGACGCGACTAAAGTGCCCATGTGCTACGATCATCACATCTCTAGTATGTTTTCCTTCTTCTTTGTACTCTCGATGGTATTCTCTGACCTGTGCATGGGAAGTTGAAATGATTAGTACCTATCGGAGATCATCTCGAGTCCAGAGCAATCACCTTGACAATCACTTCGTCGACACGGCGCTGCATCTCTTCGACACTTTCTCCCCCGGGACAGCTGTAACAGGAAACCGTCCAGATCCAAACAGTGGAAACCCAATTATATCGACCTACCCGTCCGTCCAGATTTTCCAAC
>LBLO01000315.1:0-31620 GCA_004354395.1 Chondrostereum purpureum | reverse complement strand
TGTCTCTCGCGATTCTCTTTGATTCCACAGGCCGCTCGCTTTCCTGTGCTGAACAGAAGTGTTCAATCATCACATTGAAAGTCATTCGAGCCAGTGTTAGGCCATGAGATNGAANGTCATTCGATATGAAACGTTTGATCCATCAATCTCCTTCATAAACGACCCTTCTTCTCCTGGCGAACTCCACTATGCTACTAAGACTGGGAATATATAAGGATGCAAATCGCTAACACGTTCTCCTTCCACTATCATGCGAACATTTCTGCCCCTTCTCACAGTAGTATCACAAGTGTTTGCCCAACAGACCAATTTCACCTCACTCGTAAACCTCTTCATTGGAACCGCAACTGCATCCAATGGTGCCAGTGGAGGCAACGCCTTTCCAGGCGCTGCTGTTCCTCACGGCATGGCTAAGGTAAGTTAAACATGATGTGCATGTCTGTTAGCCCTCTGTTGACGACATTAAAAGGTCGGAATCGATGTTAGCGTGACGCCTCGTCAAGCTGGCTACCTATCGGGTAACGCATCTATCACTGGAATATCCCTCATGCATGATGAAGGAACGGGAGGCAATACAGCCGGTGGATGGGGAATCTTCCNTCTGTTCCCCCTCAACAATTGCACATCATTCGCCCAGTGTCAAGTGGGCATTCGTGAGAGGGCTGCGTTGAGAGCTGCTGGTGCTGATGGTACGGGTCTCATTGTTAAAATTTCTGTACCTATCTTAAAACAATTTCCATAGCTGCTACCCCTGGATATTTCACAACCAAATTCATCAATGATATCCAGATTGAGACGACATCGACGAGGAAAGCAGGGCTAATACGATTCACATTTCCTCCTTCGACACTGGACAACCACATTGTCGTGGATTTGACGAACGACCTTCAGAGGTCCTTTCACGAGGGCTCTATAACGGTATCGTCAGGACATGTTGAGTTGGAAGGTATTTTCATGCAGAGTTATGGCCCGGAAAACTACACAGCGTATGCGTGCTATGATTTTACAACACCGTCTCCATCTTCATTCGGAGTATACGAGTCTTTAGACGCGACTTCTCCCATTTCCATTACAGAGACAAATTCGACGACCAGCCTATCATATCCTTTTACAACAGCGACTTCGCCTGTACAAGCTGGGGCCCTTCTATCCTTCCCAGCGGCTGAAAGTCCGACCACTGTTGTCGTTCGCTTTGGTGTATCGTTAATCAGTTCAGCTCAGGCATGCTCCAACGCAGAGACAGAAGTGCCAGATCTAGACTGGGATGGTGTAAGTGAGGCCTCGAGAGAGGCTTGGGAGGAAACATTAAGTAGGGTTACCGTGGATGTTGCAAACGAAGATGCAACTGTCGTGGAGCTGCTTTATTCATCAGTGCGTGTTTTCCTATTTCTTACCCATAGTTACTGACGTAAAGTAGCTCTATCGGGCATCTCTGGTACCAGCAAACTTGACGGGAGAGAACCCATACTGGGATAACGAATGGCCTTTCTATGACGCGTTGTTTTGGTGAGAATGCTTCAAACTTCGAACATCAAACTTCGCCGCATGAAACTGAGCTTGTGCTGTCAGCTCTTGGGATACATTCAGAACGGTTCACCCCTGGCTCTCCATTACCTCTCCATTCGAGTGGGCTGAGATCGTCAACACGTATGTCGATGGGTGGAGACACACAGGTAATTAAGTTCTTCCTGTAGTGCTGAGCATCTTACAAGGTTTTGACAAGGTTATATTCCTGAATGCCGAGCAAACACCAAACCGGGATACGTCCAGGGTGGCAGCAATGGAATGCCCATCCTAGGGGATTTCGTTGTTAAGTATGGGAAGAACTCAGAACTTGGAGTTCCGATGGATGATTTGTATCAAGCTTTGGTGGACACAGCTGAGAACACTGTGAGTGTTGAACCCCACCATATTTGTTTCTTGTGATTGAAGTCAATCCCATAGCCCCCAGATTGGTACAGAGGTAAGCGAAAAGCCTCTCCTCAAACTTTGGACATGTATTAATGCATGGTCTCTTTTAGTTGGCCGGCAAAATACTGCGTGGAAGCGATTTGGTTACATCCCTACTGACTGGGGAGATGATTCCGGTGCGACAGGTCTACCAACCAGAGAAGTTTCTCGCGCGTTGGAATACGCACTTGGAGATTTCGCTGTTCGACAAACTGCTATCACCCTAGGACGACCCACGGAAGAAGTGGAGACGTATGAGAATCGGTCGATGAATTTTGTGAATATGTGGGATGCGAATCTTACGCACGATGGTTTTACTGGATTTGCGCAGCGTAGATACCCAGTGAGCTTCCAGAGAGTAGGATCCCAATCTCATAATAATGACTTGCGGAAAGAATGGAACGTTTGCGTTCAGTCCACCTGATGCCTGCTCGCCCATTGATCCTGTAGGGCATTCTTGCTCGAGGGGAGATGACAACGATGTTGGGTTTTATCAGTGTAAGTATGTTCCCCAACGGGCCGCTATGCAGCTGACGATTTCCCCGAAGCTTCGTCTTGGGAGTACAGTTTCTTTGCGCCACACTCCATCGGAACGATCGTGGACCTAATGGGAGGGAACGAGACGTTTATTAAACGAGTGTGCGTGGTTTTGTCAAAGAATGTTTTGGATTTATGTCCCTCATAATCTCGTAGGAACCATTACTTTGACAACGGTTATTTCGCGCCTGGGAATCAGCCGTCCTTCCTGCTTCCATGGATTGCACATGACGCCGGCCGCCCAGATACCAGCGCTCGTCGTATTCGCGAGGCCGTATACGAGAATTTCAACACCGGTGTTCAAGGGTTAGTACGATATGTGTTGGGCGCAAGCAACTCTGCTAACTATGCATACCACAGAATACCTGGCAACGACGACTCTGGCGCAATGGCCACCCTTCTAATCTTCCATCTTCTTGGTCTGTATCCCGTTCTGTCTACAACTCAAATGCTTGTTGGATCTCCTTTCATTTCATCATTCACTCTTCGCAACCCATTATTTCAAACAACGACCAGTTTCCGTGTTGAAGGTTTTGATCGAGAAACATTGAACGCAAATCCACCTGCAGGAAGCCGGTTGTATGTTAAGCGCATCACCATCGGAGGACGTGATAACGAGAGTGTTTGTGTAATTGACTGGAAGGATGTCATAGGAGGCGCTGAGGTTGTCATCGAGGTGGATTCAGATGTAAATGCAGCCATTGACAGAGGTTGTGCCRGGGCATTACCAGATTCTTTGGGATTGAATGGATTTCGTGCACAATAGAGTTTGCCCAAAGYAGAAGCAGTAATCGGTGGTTCCAAGCGTCTGTAATAATACAAGCTTCTTTTCATAACAAGCTACATCTACAATTAGCTATGTGTGATATCAGTGGATGGACGGGCATAAGGTTAACTGGACATCACTTGGAAAGCATGATCTACGAGCATGGAATGATTGGTTGTGGATATTTCAATGGGGACGAGCATTACCTTCACAAACTCTGCAGACGGAACACAAGGAGCTAGAGTCAGAAGATTGGATAGAGTAAAGAGCGGTGGGCATTACCTTCGTAATCGATTGTGCCATTCCCGTCTGTGTCAGCCTCTCGAATCATCTCATCTACCTCATTATCCGTAAGTTTTTCGCCTGATAAGATTCAGAATCATTAGAATTCGAGTGGTGTTACTGAATTGCTCTGACGNCTCACCGAGGTTCGCCATAACGAGCCTTAGCTCTGCAGCGTTGATTGTACCACTCCCATCCTTGTCAAAGATCTCGAACGCAGCTCTGATCTCTTGGTCGGCGTCTGTTTCATGAAGCTTGCGTGCCATCTGTCGTTTGAAAAGAGATATGGATCGATTGACAGTTCATGTCCTGCACGAAGCATAGTGTTGCGTACCATCTGTATCAAAGGTTAGGGGCGCATTCTTAACGAAATGATACGTCTGCGCGGAGTAGACGTACATTGAGAAACTCTGGGAAATCGATCGTTCCATCACCATCCCCGTCCACCTCGTTAATCATGTCTTGTAGGTCTTTGTCAGTGGGTTTTTGTCCCAGTGAGCGCATGACAGTCCCGAGCTCTGCCGTCGTAATGGTACCATCGCCATCTGGGTAATGATGAGTCTTGGAGCGTAGGGGAAGTCTCTAAGGCTTACCCTTATCGAACAGCGAAAAAGACTCTTTGAATTCTATGAAAATATTAGCGGAGAGCATAGGGAACGTGTGCCCAAGACAAGAGATCGTACCGTTGATTTGCTCTATTTTGAGAACAACTTTCAGCCCGAATTTTGTTACTGAGGCTAGGACAAAACACAACTCATACCTTGCGTCTTCATGCAAGGATTGGTTAATAACATGCAGAGACGGCGAGAATGGGAGAGAAAATACTCACAAGCTGGTCAGACATAATGTGGGGGATGGTACTAATTTAGAACGAACCATTTCCCCCTATCGTATTTATAAGTAGTAGGTTTATAATTAGACAGATCTAGAGGCAGTGCCACGACAAGGCGAGTGAACAAGCCAAGCCCGCTCGCACTCGTGAATTGGTCGTCTGAGGCCGTACAGAAGCCGATGCATAGGAGCAGATAGGAACTTGCAAAGAAGTCTGGAAGAACAATGATGCTATTGAATGGAGAGCTTAAGCTAGGCAGGGCCATTAAGAGAACTTTGTCTTGGTGCCGTCGTCGAGGTATGGCAGCACTTATGGCAGGCTACGGCACGTTCGCGGTCGGGATAATGCATGCGATGTCTTTTCGTGGGAGTCGCATCTCCCAAGCAGCCTCAAGGACATGTCGCAATGTCAAAAAAGCCCCCGAATTCCGGGTACTCAATAGTGGCCCTGGAAGCAAGGACGACCGAGTCCCGTAGCGTTTCAAGGCTGAGCTTATTTGGTACCTAAGATATGAGATGATCCCTGATGATCCACAGGAAAGTCTTCGAACCTCTTGACGATGACTCTTAGAGTCTCTGGGCATTGCACCATCCCTAGATAGAGTTATTCTATTGTCCAAGGATTTGATTTCCAAAACATATTCGAGGATCCGCAGCTCAATCCAGAGTCTTAGAGATATTTCAGGTGTTAAAATACCAAAGATCCAGTCAAAGGGCGCAGGGAAGCGTATTGACGTTGTTCAAAGTCAAATATACCATTAAAAGGGTATGATTGGCATTTATTCAGTCTGCGTAATGTGTTTTACTCGCAGGGAATACGCACTGTATCCTTTGACCCTTGAGTTAAAGTTATTGAAAGCCAGAACAGCGATTGCAGGTACATAAATGTCAGCGGATTTGTCGAAAGTGAAAGTCTGCACCTAGAAATGTGCGATCACGTGCCATTGATTGATAGCCGAAATTTCTGCCGACCGTGACGGATGGATGCGCGTATATGCGCGTCACTCCTTCTCTCCCTGCGCCTTCATCATCCTCCGCTCAAATCATAATTGGTTGAATAAGTTGAGCCGTTATACGCTTATCTCTGTGGTCTCAGCCCATATGTTCATACCTCCCCATTTTCAAGAAGAGATTCTGACACGAACTAACGGTCAGCTAATTCTCCAGATAGATTGTGAGTTTGTAACTCCTCCTTGCATGCTGTCTGTACCTGTTGCGCATCAATTCCAAAAACTCGCAGCGATGACATTTTCAATCTTTATATCAGGCTGTTACGGCATGCAACTACACCCTTCGAATGGGTTGTTTGTCGCTCTTGTCTCCACTTCACTGGCGGGGTAAGAAAGCCTCGGCGGATATGAACACCATAGATATACAACTCTGTTACAATAAGGCCGGTGTTATATTTTACAATTATGTGGGCTCATACATCAGATATTTTTACAGTGTATTCTATGAACTGTTTGTTGTATCTTTTGGATTCGTAATGCGATCGTCCCTCTGCCGGCGCCCATTAGAGTTTATAAAAGTGAAGGACTTGGTGTAGGCCTACCTGATCTTCTAGTTGCTCCCTGTGCTTCAACTCGCCAGTCCTACGGTCATGGCCGTGTTGAACAAGTGTTGGGTTTTTCGTAACTTTACCCTTGACCTCCTCTTTGATGCCGGCTACCTTCTCCGAAAATCCCTACAGAAAGATGAGTTAGACATGGCGAAATGTAATTCAAAGACCTGACATACGGCTCCTTTTCCATAGTTAGGACCATAACCAACGGCGCCAGTATGCTTCTGCTCGGGATACGCTTGATCCTCCTCGACCTGCGCAGAACTACGGGCGGTCGCATCCTGGTCATGCCATTGGGGAGGGACGTGGGTCCCTGTCTGTTCGGTGGATGCTGAATGAGCTTGTGGCTCGGGATGCAATGTTTCTGGGTTGGTAGTGTTCCCAGTCGAATGAACTTCAGGTGAGATAGTTGCCATGTTTGTTTTCCTTGGTAGTGAATTGACCAAGACTGCTCAGGTATTCTTGGTCTTATATACCGCCCTCAAAATGCTATGAATAGCCGTAACGCTATGACGCCAACTGACGTCGAGTCTAAGGTTATTTTTGGACGTGGAAGAACGGTGAGGCGCTGGGCTGATGTGGCGTCGGGAATGTCGGACCGACTGCTGACGTCACGAAGTGCGGCGCAGTTGCAGCAAGTCAGTAGACGTCATGGGCCTCGCGTTCTAGGGCTCATCGCATCCGCACCACTATATAAAGCACCACCTGTCTATCAATTCTATTCATTAGGACCCACCCTTATAAACGACCTGCAACGACCAGATACGATGCCATCTTTCTTCAACAAACTCAAGAATAGAATGTCGGGTTCTCATTCCAAGAAATCTTCCAAGTCTCCTAAAGAGGAGCCCCAACTTTCTATTCAGCCTCATCCTGCTGTAAGTACCTCTTTTATAAGCACCTCGACCTCGTTTGACTTTACGTTCTTCAGACCACCAATGATCCAGCGGATCTCCAACCAGGAGGTGGGCTCAGGAGTGACGGTGCCATGGCCGCGCATCATGCAAGGGACCCTCATGTTCCCAGCCCGCAGGTCTTGAACAGCATGGAACAACCTTTGGTATATTTATCTTCCCCCATGCTGCCTTCTCAGTGGCTTACGGACCTTTTCTTCAGAGCCGTGACGAACTGCACGCCAGGCAAGCTGAGCTCAACAAGTAGCGTCTTCATTTTGCGAACACACTTTCTCGATGGACTTATTTGTACCATAACTCTGTCTCCATTATTTCTACGCGGAATGTATACTGTATATCATTGGAATCATTCCATATCCACTTGTAGTTAATTCTTGCTCTAATTGTATCTTTCCTGCGCGCCATTTCCCCGAGAAAGCTCCCAAGTTCATAAGTGTGGTCCCTAGCATTGCTAGTCTAATTCGAACTCCGACAGTGATTTTCCCATCACTGTAGATGTTAAGGTGTAATGTACGTACACTAGTGGCTCGATCGGCTACACTAGGCGACTCCTTTGTAGGACGAAAGTTGCTTGGAATCATAATGTAAAAGCAAAGCGTCCGGTCACTGCCCAAGAGAACATCGTCTTCATGGAATTTGACGAGCCAAACTGTGCAAAACTACCACTTAGGAGGGCGGAGAAATGGTGATGGGGGACGCATTATGATTCTTATTGACATAAATTCACGCCTAATGTGTTCGATCTGGCATACGAGGGCAGGGGGAAGCTGCTTAAGGTACATTAGATTAGCGCAGAAACATGTATTACATAAGCTAATTGGCGCGTTTCTGAGGCAAGAATATGTTTACTTGACAGTCTTTCATCAGATTTTACGGAGCAAAAACTTCGGAAATGTGCTATAATTCTAAATCAAGATGATATGTAGATACTCCAGTTGCTTTTGTCAATGTATGAGACTTGTGGCGCTCTGAGCTGGAGCATAGCAGAGGACCGTAGCCAATATTTGTACATCAGACATGCTTGTACATACCACCCGCTGTTATTATTAGGGAAAATCAATTTCTTAGGTCCAACAATCCCAGGATTCAAACGAAAACATAACATTTCATTGGCGGACCAGGGTCTCTGCCAAATAGTACACGTGACTGCATATTTCCATTCGCAGCATTGCCAGGGACCAATAAGTGCATCCACAGTGGTATAATGATGCATGCTGTAGTGGCTCAATCTAAATTCTGGGATTAATATTCTTAGTGAAAACACGGAGCGGCGGGGCAACTCCTCCAAATATCTTTATAACATGAAATAAAGTCCTTGAAAAGGGAGGACAATGACACAGACGTTACATACGACAGCAGTTCTGTTCGTAAACTGGTTACTGTACACCTTATGTCCATTTTGCTCTAGCTAATCTCATGAGATGCTTTGATCATATCGGCAGCCATCTCTGCCACACCATACAAACTCGCGCTTAGATGAGCACTTAGTTGAAGAGGGAGAACACTGGCGTCCACAATTCTCAAGTTACTAGTCCCATACACCTTTAGCTGGGAGTTAACCACTCCACCGAGATCCTGACGCATCATGGAAAGGGTGCCAATTTGGTGGAAGACGGGTGTGAAACCTTCCTGGATCCATTCCTTCAGGCGTCATCGGAGACGGAGGGACCAGGAATGGTCTCCCCCGTGGAAATTGAGCTGCATGAGGAACAGCGGGTGAGCACGAATAAAGGTTTCGTGGCGATATAAGGATGTACCTAAGTGGTTCACTAGCAAGGATTTTGCGCGCTAGCCTTGCCCCAGCGATCTGGACGTCAAGATCCCAATCCACAGAGAAGTAGTTAACTTTGATCTCAGGTTGTACGAAGGGGTCAGCGTTCTGCATTGGATGTCAGTCATTATATTGCGCATTGCATCGAATGAGTTCCTTACATTGATCAAGACCGTTCCCCGTGTAAAAGGAAGAAGTTGCCACATATCAATTCCCAGGTCGCTATTGTGAAGATGATGAGTATAGTTGGTCGGTGGATAAACTATAACATACTCAGGGAATCCACTATCAAAGAATAACTCCGCCACTGGCGCGTTGTCTTCAATAATCAGTTTCGACTGCAGCCCAAAGATCTCCTCCAAAGCAGCTTTACTGACCCCTCCGCCACTCTGTGATTGACTCTCTGCCCAAGTGCTTAAATTACCTAGGATCATGGAAATGGAACTTGGCGCAGCATCACCGAAGAGTTGGAAGATATTAGGGAAGGAGATGCAATCAGAGGGTCCCATTCCACCAGCATCATATCCTTCTATTGCGGAGGCCCCGAGAGAATTCATGGTCTATAAGAAGTGAGTCAGGATAACAGATTCAGGAGTACCGGAGAGTATCCACACCTGCTCTTGTAGATTCCTTCCGACACCTTTGAGGTCAAGTAGGGTTTGGATTCCAAGGGGAGCCAAGACAGAAGCGTCTCCAATACCGGAAAGCTGAAGTAAAGCGGGAGACTGTCATTTCTTATTAATTATAAAGTGTATCGCCATCAACTGAAAAGATACCTGAATAGCCCCTGCAGAGACAACCACTTCCCTTCGAGCATAAGCCTTATAATGACTACTGCCCCCAGAGGTCGGGGCGAACTCAATACCAGATGCAGTGAGCGGCGAGGATCCTTCACTGAAATCGAGCTTAGTTACCTAAAACAACCATATTGGAGATGTTTTTGTGCATGAGGAGAATGTAACATACAAGATGCTCTGTCAAAGTAATCCAATTGACCCTTGTATCTTCGACAGGGAAGAGATATGCCTCGGCGGCGGATGAACGACGATCGTTCTGATGCCAATTCATTGTCTTCGACAGTGTGGGCGATGGCAGAATAGCAAGCTCAGCATAGAAAGCACTCACTACAGGTGTAATTGAGACGGCATTGCACTGACCTCCGTTGATATCAGCAGCATGCTCGATCCCCGTCAAGTTACCTATCGTTTCGATGAAGTAGCCTTGCTGAGGACCACCATACATCTCATCGGGGTAGGTGACTTGGACAGGGCCCTCATACCCGTGATACTCTGCGTTCCATTGGGCACCTTTCTGAGACTGCTGCTCGTTTGGGGACGAGAAAGTCTCAGACTATAGGTTGCTGGTCTGTCAAAACCAGACTGACAAAAGTGGAAGATCATGGTACCTTTTTCATGTAGTGGAACATTCTATCCCAATTCCAGCCTTCATTGGGATTGTCGGCCAAAGTAGAAAGTGCGTCGTACTGCGCAGCGAGTGCACGGCTATAGTGGCCACCGTTGATGGAAGTAGTTCCACCAATCGTTCTTCCACTGAGGTCCTCCGAGTTAGTCAAAGTTCTGCTCCGTGTGCAGAGGCTAGCTTACCCGCGCATGGTCCTCCCTTGGTCCGTTTGCCACGCCCAATCTAACTCACTTCCGAATGCTTGAGAATAAGTGTAGAGATCGTATACTCTCTCGTCATTCCTGTTGTCTGCTCCCGCCTCTACCAACAGAACAGTAACGTCAGGGTCCTCAGTCAAACGAGATGCAACGGTCGTCCCGCCCAACCCTGCACCGACAACGATGTAATCAAAAGTTTGATTTGCTATCATGTCCACTGAATTGGTGACCCCATGTTGCGACAATTGTCTGGGATGGGGAAGAGCGACCCCAGACGATACAATAGAGACAATACAAATTAATGCCCGCATGAGAAAAAGAGATGAGGGAGTACAAGGGAATGGGAATGAACTGAAGGGGTTTTATGCATCTAAGAAAGCCCCGACACCGTCCCAGGAACCTTTCCGCTCACCATTGGAACTTGAAGTCCTGAGAAATCGCAACGGGGAGTTTGTATAAGAAGGCGGAATCGTGACATGAATTACTTATAGGCACGTTTCGTTCCTCTGGCGGTCGCGACCGTGGTTCCTCTCGAATTCCGCTTTTCTTGGACATTTCGCATAGGACGGAGCCACCCGCGCGCGGGCAGAAAGGAAAAAGGTCATTTCTGGAGCAGGATATCGCGTCAGACACACTGAAACATGAGACACTCCGAAAAACAAACATGTAGGGGTACTGAGCGCCTAGCAGCAGTTGGAGATAGCGGTGATCAGGACTGGTGAGTTTGTCCATCATCGATCCTGCAACTCCAACAATGAAGACCGAAGCTACTTTTGGAACAAGATGAGGGCATCATATTTCAGATAAAAGAAGAAAGCAAAGATAGTAGAGTGATTATTATTATATAGATGTAAGTAAATAGTAACCCAAGGTGTGAATAGAAGGAAATCCTGAGATGGATGGATGCGAGGAAATTACTTCACTTGCATCATCTGAAGGGGCGCCGGAACCATGAGAGAACGGGGGCTAGCAGAGAATAGCAAGTACCTTGAGGAACTCTGGGAAGGTTTAGCACTTCCATTCGGATAGCACATACAAGAAAGACTGACCGGGATAGTTGATTTGTCCGTCACCGTCGATATCAGCCTCCTTAATCATCTCTTGCAATTCTGCTTCTGACAAAGGTTCCCCAAGCATCTCCATCACGCTCTTCAGTTCTTGTGCGCTAATATGCCCGTTCCCGTCCTTGTCAAAGACTTTGAAAGCCTGTCGAAGCTCTTCATCACCATCCGTGTCCGTCATTTTCGTAGCCATCTGGGAGGAGGTGAGTGTCGAGCAGTCTAGGGCTGGCTGTAGCCCAGACTCCATACCATCTGGAGGAACTCGGGAAAATCGATGGTCCCACTTCGGTCGGCATCCACCTCATTCACCATATCGTTCAACTCTGCCTCGGTCGGATTCTGCCCAAGAGAACGCATCACGGTGCCCAGCTCTTGCGTGGTGATAGTTCCGTCGCCATCTGTAAAGATCATTGGTTAAGGTATATGTAGTATGGTGAGGTAGACGTACCTTTGTCGAACAAGGCAAAGGCATCTTTGAATTCTGCGAGATGTATAGGGTCACTACAACCAAATGGGCTGTGTAGAATACAACGAACGTACCAGCAATTTGTTCTGCACAGGAAAAGTTAGCGAAAACTACATATCAAGGACCATCGATTGACACACCAGCAGACTAGGTGTCCAATGACAATATTGGAAGGAGGAGATTACAATGTACCAAAACAAAGATGGGAAATAGCATAGAAAGGGAAGAGAAGTATGGATAATTTGAGTGTTACTCTTTGGCCATTATGTGCAACACATACCAACTGGTCACACATTTCGATGAATTAGTTGGATGAGATGTTCGACGTATATCTGTATAATTGCTGGTTAGTGAAATGTACATTAGTGCAGAATCTGAGGTTGCTACTCACGTCGTTGTGGAGGAGGTTGAAGCTTTGATGGTACACGCGCCAACTCAGGATATAGTTGAACGGCTAGGTATAAATAGTCTGCCGTAGAATTCCCACATCAATGACAAGCAGCACCATTATTGACGTTTTCTGACACAGAGAAATAGGCGAGTACGAAATATTATTACAAGGAAGCGATTGCGACGCGACATGACTATGAGCAATATTGAGCATGAGCGTTCACTGCAAGTTTGTTGCCAATATTTATCCTACGGGTTGATTCAGGCGGGCCGCCTCGGAAACTAGTCCGTCAAAACTCAACACGGCATCCATAAAACTCAGAACCGTGGCGTTCACATAGTCGCGCACTGAATCACCACAATGGAAGCTAGGGAATACCAAATCCATACTGGCGTAACTTTCATGCCACTCCTCCGTCTCAGAACTACCCCTCCTTGGTCAGTCCGATGAAAAAGTGCCTCGTTTATAATACCAACAAGCCTGTTCCGTTGTTCTCTGCAGGCGGCCCTTCTCTGACAAGAAGAACTCAACGGGCTGCCAGATGTATACCACGGCGTATTCAAGTACTTCGATCCAACCAAATTTGAAGAACTATTTGCATCTTCGCCCAATTATAGGACGTGAAATCCACACCACTTCCACTCCAACTAGTATCTCGACAAAAGGNCTCGTACTACCCCCCAGCAACACGAGGGGATTGCAATTTACAGTCACTCACGATGGCGGTAGGGGCAACTAGGAACAGAATTCATAGTCAGTGCTTCCAAGGATTCGAGGCTGGCTTAGGATCCGCATTTCTTTTGATATCCGCAGATTAGGCACTTGTCCCTAATAGACTTTTCAGTTCCAAATACAGGGAATCCATACACGATAGGTAAAATCAGCGCCTCGGTAAACTTGGGCAGTTACACGGCCCGATATTCTTGTGTCGGAGATAGATCTAAAGACAGCCAAATGTCCTAGAAAGGAGCTTTTTACGAGATGAAGAGAAAGGCCGTCCTTCTGCAAGGGCTTGTTCAGATTCGTCTTCATTGTTCCAAGAAGCGATTAGCCTTGTTCAGGTTGGGACCACTGTGACTTGCCGTACATGCTATAAACGACTAAGAACATGTCTCGTGGGCTGAGTGAGATGGCAGTCCTCCACCCCGGGCGTCGGTACGAGGGCGCCATGTTGGCAGCATACTATGGTTTGGAAATTTGATCTCACCTTCTCGTTACCTTCCATAATTATTTCCTCCCGATAACGGCCACCTCAGACACCGCACACCCCGAAATTCGAGAAAATCTGAGCACCACAAGGAAGTCCATAGTTCTGAGTAGTCACAAATAAGCACAAAGGTGGGCGAGGATAAGAGCTATGAGTCAGTAGATAGTTTGGTGTAGCTATGATATATCTGACGGAGTTATTTGGGACACTAAACTGTCAGAATTCAATGGCAAGTCCAAAAAACGCCGTTCCATCGGCAGGAGTAACGGTATGGTCAGCAACAATTGGGTATAAAGAGCTCTTGCTCCAGTTGGGGCTGACTCGAGTGAGCATCCAGCTATTATCGCTACCGTCATCCGAAAGATCCTCTTATTTGGAGCCGTTGGAGAGCATATAGAAAGTGCAGTCTGGCCTAGGATGAAATATTTCTCCCGTCGGCCTGGACGGAAATTAATCATGAATACTGTCGCACCTGGAACTTGAGAGCTGTATAATAATAATAATGCATGAAAGAGAACGAATAGGTTGGCAACTTGGCATTGGCAATGGGACGCGATCAATCACGTGGGGAAGACAGGGTTGGAAATTTGAGGCGAGAATCATTATTTAGTAGAGACATATCTAGCTATGTAAATATTTCAAATTATCAGAACGCTGCTTGTGCTTTGGCACGCTCAGCAATAGATCCCCGGGNTTCCCAAGCGCGATGATCAAAGGCACTGGGCAAACTAGATCTCTGATCCTCTTCCAATTCACCCCACGCTCCCCCTCCTGGGGTCTCGATGAGCAATCGATCCCCCTTTCCCATCCACACTGTGGCCTTTCCGCCGATATTAATCTCCCGTGTACCATCTCGTTCACTATTCTCCAGGAGATCTCCGTCCTTCTCTCTCAGCTGCTTGATCCATGTGTTTCTGCCTAAAGCTCCAGGGCCACCACCTTCCATCCCGTAAGGCTGTCGAGTACGCCTCTGTAATATGGTAGACGATGAGAAATAATGTGAGGAATGAATTGAAAACAGGATCAATCCCGGCGAAAAAAAACTACACACCTCAGACAGTATAGAGACTTGCATAGGCTCCAGCATCTCGATCTCTCTTATGACCCCCTCTCCACCTCTCCATTTACCTTCTCCAGCAGACCCATTTCTGAGACCGAAACGATGTAACATGACAGGATATCTTCTTTCAAGAATTTCCACGTCTCCAATCCGAGTGTTTGTAATATGAGTATGGACCCNATCTGTACCATGCCATCCTGGGCCTGCCCCAGATCCACCTGCGATAGTCTGTTGAATTGCAATTATGAGAAGGGTACATTTGATTGCAGGGTAATCGGACCTCGTAGTACCCCCACCCAGGAATAGCTTTTCCGTCTGAATCCTTTCCACCTGTACCGAAGGTCAGGTTGCTAAAAGGATGAACTTTTTAGATGGTGCTCATCGGGAGACGTGAGAGTAGAAAAGTATCCTTACTTGGTACATCCTTGGCTCGCAGCCGCGGCGTGAAACGCCTTGAGAACCACGTCTACAATGCGTTGTGATGTCAAGACGTTTCCTCCACACACGGCTGCGGTGCGCGAAGGTGATAATAATGACTTCGAAGGTATCTTGACTGAGTAAAAGGTCAGAGTGTCTCCATGTACAGCGCTAAAGTTGCATCACCTACTTTCTAGCGGAACCAGACACCCGGCGTTTAATGGAATATCAAGATCCAACATCGCTCGCATGCAGTAAATGACTGCTGAGTGAACAACAGAGATTGGTGCGTTCAAATTGCCTCGAACCTCGAAACCAGTGCCAGCAAAATCTAACACCGCTGAACCTTCCTTCTCGTCGATATCCACTTTAAGCTGGATCTGTAGGATTTAACGTTGAAAATAAGTATACGACAGATGCATAAATGTGGAGTCCAATCTTGCTGACCGGAGATCCGTCGTCCAGGTAATCCACCGATTTAAGGACATTCGTTCCAGCGCGTCTGGCTACGTCTCTAAGCAGATTTCTCACCGACATCTCGGCATTCGACCTGATGTGGTACATGTACTCCTGGACAGTTTCCAGTCCATAATCAAAGACGACTGACCGGTGCATCATTAGCAGCGTCCCCCTCGTATTACACCGAATGACGTACTCGCATGGATGAGTTGGATCCCCTTGTGATTAGCAGCGATTTGCTGTAGAGTGCAGATCCCAGATAAGCGTCTGGAAATTTGCCATAGGTGCAAAGGTGCAATTGCGGACTTACCGCCTTCAAGTCACTCTCGACATCTCTGATGTTCCGACAGCCAGAGCTTCCAGGATATTGAGCAGGTTTGGTGACCATGTAGTCAATAAGGCCCTCTCTATCAAATACACCGCCGTCGACTATCTTGAAACTGACAATCTCGGCACCTTCCTCAAAAATATTAACAGATGTAGGGGGCATGGATCCCGGAAGAATTCCTCCAATATCAGCATGGTGTCCTCGTGAAGCAGTAAAGAATATGATTTCATTCGATTTGGGGTCGAATACAGGGGTGATGATAGTGATATCAGGCAGATGTCTGTCAGTGCGGATAGAAGATCTCTTTGAGCAAAGAAAAAGAAAAGGACGGAGATGAGACCGTTACACTCACGAGCCACCTGCATGGGGCGAGTTCGTCATAAGGACATCTCCTTCTTTGAGGCCCTTTCCGTACAAATTCATCTGATATTTGACTGCGCTGAGCGATTGACTTCAGCGGTACGATACGGAAATGGCAATGGTGGGACGCACAAACTCATGGATCCCAGATGTATGGGAATAAACGGAGCATTGGCTACCAGATCTCCATCTGGGGCAAATAAAGCGCAAGAAAAATCCAAACGTTCTTTAATATTCGTGCTGATAGATGTTTGCTGTAGGGATCTGCCCATAGCCTCAGCGACGCTCATGAACCGGTTAGCAAATAGCGTCAAGAGGATGGGGTCGGGTCTGTTTGAAGAGGTCATCTTGAGTTTTCAACGACTTTATTGCAACGTTCAATGGTGAGTAGCAATGATTATAAGGATTCCGAGCTGCTTCCGAATCCCGTAGAAGATAATTCAAATTTCCGTAGAGTTCCAAGAGCCAATATAGAAGCGGAGACAGAAGGTTTATTGTGAACCCTGAGTAAAAATACTGCGAGGAGCAGAAAATCAGAGGTTCCCAAAGATAGTTGTGGTAAAACCTAGAATCGTATTCTCACTGAGAGTCTCAGCACTGAGCAGAGTCAGCACTGATCGATGATCGCTTAGCCCATTCCGGCCCGAGATCCGGGATCAATATTGATGTGTGACCTATCACGTCTACGTGACGGTACAAGTTGCTTTCCTGAGTCCTCTCAACTCTTAGTTGATTTCTGCAGAGGAAATGGAGAACTCTACGCTTTCCGATTATATCTCTTCCCAGGACGAGCTAATTCAGGAGGCATCTGAGGCACTCCCCCATCTATTCTCCAAGTGTACTTTTGACCTGGGTCACATTAGGTACTTACTCCAAGATTTGTGGTTCCTACTACTTTCGGTCAACTTCACTATTAAAGACAGGCCGTTTATCTCTGTCTGACATGTCCTGAAGCGCGGGGTCTCTGCTCTGCATGTAGTATCTCATGTCATCCTGACCACGAGCAAATTGAATTGTAAGTTGGCTCGAATTTCGAATGAGTGAGCATGTCATTAAGGTTTGTACTGTAGATTTCCGAAGAGAAACTTTCGTTGCGACTGTCCAACATCTGCGATATCGCACCGATGTTCCTTGCATGTACATCTAGAACCTGAAAACGAGAAGAATACGTACGGTCAGAATTTCAAAGGGCTGTTTTGCCGCTGTGGCAGGACCTACGATGCTAAAACAGAAAGGGAAACTATGATCCAATGTCTCGTATGCGAGGTAGGTCCCCCTCTGCTAGAATAGTATACACAACTGATGGTGTATCCCCCNTACAATAGGACTGGTTTCATGAATCGTGTTGTAATTTGCGTAAACGCCCTACTTCTAGAGCATCATCGCAAGTTCCGGAGCCTCCGATTTCCGTTCATCCTTCTGGCTCTGAGCAACTTGATGAAGATGCCGTATCTGAGGCATCATCTTCTGGCCTACCACCGCCGCTCATATCTGCAGAGGACTACGACAGCTTTATCTGTGGGGCTTGTGCAATGAATATTCCTATCCTGAGGAAATGGGCCGGCACTCCGGGTGCGATGATAGTCACACGCGAAAATCCGACCGCTCCTTGGTCAGTGTTGAAAGATGCCGACCTTGGGGATTTTCAAGACCAAGATACATCCGGAACTACAGGGGATTCCGCGACCCCACCTGGTGCCGGCACCAAACGAACACGTTCTTCTTCTCTTGTTGGAGAGCCCCCTTCCAAAAAATCTCGTTCTTATGACAGTGTACCTCCTTCTACTTCTACTGATATCAATTCAACCTGTTTAGCTCCTCCACCAAATGAGAGAGCCCAGGCTATTTATGCTTTCCAGAACCAGAATGCATTGGAAGCTACCGATGCGCTAGGAGCGGGAGATATTTTCTTCACCGAAGGCTTTCGCCAGAGGTGGTGCCATTGCGCCGTTGTTAGTATTTCATCTTTCCTTCTTTCACTGGGGGAATCATAATCTAACGACCTGTGTTAGTGCTCAATTTCATTAGATGCCCACCCATACCTGCTAAATGAAGAGGAGACATATGAGCCCCCGGAAGACCCAGATTCTGGTAATCCTCTTCACCTCCGCTTTCTATCCGCAATCTTACTTGGTGTTCATCCAGGTCTGTCTCTGGAGGCTTTGGGGATGCGAGCGCTCCAAGCTCTGCCGCGTGATCGCGCAATTGATGGAATTCATGCCTTTAACGAAATGCGGCAAGTCCTCATTCTATGCTACCAAGTTATTCCTGCTGAGGTGCCCTGCATCATGTGTTTTAGAGACGACCTGTTGAAATATTTGCGTCCTTTCGCGCAAGAAGGCAAGGTGGTCAATGAGTCTGACATTACGTCCTTCTTCGATACCCTCAAGCAAACCAAGAGGAGTCCAACCTGAATGTACTCTTCCTGCACAGTAAACCCTTTTGACCAGTTGTACAATAAGAGCGCTTATATTAACAACCATGTCCCGAGAACATTAAGTAGTGACTGATCAGAGTAACCAGGTCTACTACATAGGTGGAGATCAAAGCGTTGTACGAAGTACTTCTTTTCGAGACACCCGGTACTTGTTATGCGATGTAGGTGCCATTGAGGTTTTCTCTTTTTACCATGTGTTTCCAAGTTCTCAAGTCGCCTACAAATGCCCGGAGAATCTTCAACTAAATCTGGATCCTTCGTTACTCAATGGTAGTGGTGTGGCGAGAAGGCTGAAGCGGGCTGTCGTGTTTATGCTAGGAGCGTATCTGTTCCCGCGTTTCCCGGCTACCCTTTCGAAGCTAGTAACTCGCATGGTATCTTTATTGGTAGATCCCGGAGGTCACTTCCTGCTTCGATCATCCTGCCCAGTTCCTGTGCCTACCTGCTTTGGGAAGAAAGGGAGAGGAGCACGATTTGAGAGCGCACAAGGATGGTGACAAGAGCTAGTGATCTATTGACTCTAACATCYAGGATACTTTGTCGTTGGATCCCTCGAATTTGTGGTACCATTTGAATCACCAGAGAGATATCTCTCGAAGTTCCCATGAGTGCCATTCCACATTTGATTGCACAGAAGCTGCGAGATCATTGAATGGGTGTTTAAAGTGTCGTTATTCCTGATATTTCGGTGGGCATTAAACACGGCAACGTCCGTCTAAAATTATTCAGATGAAAGTAGATTGATGCAATGGAGCTTTTCGTGTACATTACGACTCGTCATTTCCATGCGACTCCGTGCTTGTTACACAACGATAATCGAAAAAAATGGGTTGCTAACCTTCTACGTCCAGGAGTTGGGATCTTCACGATAGGAAGGTGGCATATTTGGGTGTATAAATACATAGTACGTATGCTTATACTTAATACAATGAACTTTATGTGACATTGGAACTATAATGAGTCAATTCATTATAAAAACCGCGTCGTAACAACGCGATCCCGCACGCTACTCATGTTCTGCACTGAGGTGGTGTGGATACACAATTCGACGGATATGAAAACCTTCAAGCCAAGTGTCGAACAGTCTAATCAGCCTAGAYGGGAAGATGAAAAAAGGGRTTTAATGCTCGATTAAGATAGGTAACGGTGTCAAAACGAGTGCTTACCAGAGTTGTGTTAAAGCATTGCCTGGATTTGCTGGTGCGCCTCCGAAGGAATAGCCCTTCCTGAGTAAATAGGAAGGCCGTCCAGGTAGTACTTCCAGGCATCATCCGAGACTATTGGAGCAGTCACATATGGCTCAATTTCAAGTTGATGCAGATATTCCTCCAGGTGGGGTAAGGCCGAAGAGACAGCCTTTTCCTCTCGTAAACGCTGACTGATTCGAGACAGACCATTTTCAGAATACCAAGCGGGATCCTGCCGTATCACTGAACACTCGTAGAGGTCCATGATGGGTTTGGGGAGGCCGGCTCTGACACCCTCGGAATAAGCCATGGCATGTCCCATAGCTTCGATAACAAGCTGGGACTGAGGCAAGATAAGAGAATTGAAGGCTGGACTTCGATGATCTCCAATACGACGGAGAAGGTCCTTGTTCTCCTGGAGAATAGATGTAGCATGCTGAGCGAGAATGGACTCTGAAGAATTCGGGAGGGGGATTGTGTATCGTTCCTGGAGAAGTTCTGAGAAGAGACGAATACATAGAGTAAGAACGTCTCCCTCCGCAATAATAACACCCTTCCCATCATTCTAAGAACATCCAACGGTGAGCCTATGCCGTGCAAGAGGAAACTAAAACATACCTCGATATGGGCCATATAATTTTGGTCAAAGGTACCTTGAGCCCCACACCTTTCGGCAACCTCAGGCACGACCCTCTGAAAGTGTCGGCAGACCGTTGCCTTCATCACAACAGACATGGCGTGACGGACACGATGATCTGTGGTGGACTCCATGGCGAATTTGACTGCCACAGGAAACCAGCTGGCAAGAACCATGCCCGCTGAGACAGCGTTAAGGATGGGCCATTGTTGGGTCCGGAATGAGATGATGGGCAAGGGTCGACCATCTTTGCTACAATGCAGCGGTGCATCGAATAACGTCCACCGATGAATGCCACCGCCTTGATCGCAGAGATCCATGGGGCGGGAACAGCCATTGTACCAAGCTGAATTCTCCATAGCTCGTCCCACCACGCTTCGAGTGGATTGGTACGAGCAGCAAGGTCCGTAAAATCCGAAGAAACAAGAGCAGTTGCCGGTAGTCTGACGTTCTGGAAACGTGTAATTGAGAAGTCGAGGGGCCCTGTCCCACTCCTGGGAGGCAATCGGGTAGAATGGACACCGCGATACATTTCTTGTTCGTTGCAAATCGGGACAATGAAGAAGCGACAGCCGCGGTCCTCACCGTTCACTAGTAGCCTGGCCATTACGACGGCTACTTTTGGTATCCCGAAAGCCGGAGTTGTTGCAGGCATGAATCTTGAAATATGCATTCAAGAGTTGAAAAGGCGCAGTCACTATCGGGAAGACTCACTTAGTTGCCTCTTCACGAGGTGTATGGAGAATAAAGCCATCAGATGTCCTCGTCGCGGTAGTCTCGATGTGGAATGCATCGAGTCCATGCCCACGTTCACTAAGCAAGAAGACACCCACAGTGTCCATACGCAAGAGACTATCGACGAGGGGGCGTAGATCTGGACGCTTGTCCAAATGACGGGAAAGGGTTCCTATGGTGAGGCCTACATGAGCTGCTAAGATAGTGAACATGGCGATGTCAAGTGCGCAGATGGGGTCATTCATAAGAGCCAAAATTTGGGTGAGCAGTGTTGAACATCCGCGGCAGATAAGTCTATAGATTCCTCAGTTTGACTGACGTGGAATGGGCCTGACAGCGCCGCTTACTATGAGTGCGAAGGACAAGCCTAGCACGCTTGTATGACAGAGCCACGCTTTCGTCCTTAGAAAGGAGCTCATTCGTGACGCGGAAAAGAGGATGATTATAGAGGTGGTTGACTGGCATGGTTGGGAAGATCAGGAGAGAGGTGTTGAAGCTGCATTCATTTAGTATGCGGCCCTTTTAAGTCCTTCCCGAAGTTCTAGAGCTATATATTTTTCCTATTAAAATCCTTGCAACTTTCGTTAAAAATATTAAATATAGAGGTTCGATCAAAGGGGGGATACCTCTGAGGGCCAGTAATAGAAGCTCGTGTGAGGACAACTTGATAGACTCCCGATATTCGAACAGAAAGGGTCTATCATGGGAACTGAAAATCAGAGGATTGCCAAGATACAGAAGCATCAGCATCTCTCCATACGGAAGCAAGTTGTACGGCAGGTAGCTTGAGATGACCAACACGGAGAAAGTTTGGCCAGGACTGGCGTCTTTCACATTGGATTCCAAACATTATGGGTCCCGCGATAGGTCTCGTAAAGATCTGATATCGTTCCAGGAAGAACGTCCAGGACCCTTGTGCTAGGGTTCACGTATGGAGTGAGAACCATGAATGACTTTGCGTAGCCTCGAGGCAGTCATTTTTGACTATCACGGACAGAATCCTGGCGTAGTGGAGATAAAATGTCCATCCCTGGAACTACCGCTTGGCCCGGAGCAATAAAAGTCTAATCCACTGTTACCATGAGTTCATTATAATGAGGTCACTCCACTCTAGACGAATGAGCATGACGAACGGAAAGTTTGAAGTATACTATTGGAGTATGATGCACAAAGTATCACGTCCGTCTCTCGAAATTTGTAGAAAAGTGTTCTTGAATGTTAAATTGTTATTTCGGTATTCAGAGCGCATGGAAGTAGGATGATAGAAGAAGGCAACAGCTTACTTACTGAGAAATTACGGGATTTTGCGCGGGGTGCAAAACTAGACAGTAAATATTCACAAGGTTCCTTAAACACTGCCGCTTGTAGATCCCTAGATTGAAGATAGAAGAGGATCAGGCGCTTCAGATACAGTCCCCCGATCGTCCACTATAGGCACCGGGACCGCCGATATCATGAGGGGGGTCCATTGGTGCTCTCATCCTTTAGGGCAAGTGTAACCCGAAGTATGGGACAAGAATTTCGTTAATGAGAAGATCGATGTAAGAAACAGCGCACGAAGTAAACACGCTCACGGGACATGCATCAATCACTTGGGAGTCGATTAAGACTGATCTCTATGCCTGGGTGCAAGCAGGAATTTTTCCTATGGGAGGAGACAGTTCATGATTGTATATACACTTGGATGTTGCACCATGTAAACGTACAATAAATGAAGAGGCCCCACCCTACTGGACGTTGATGTTCAGCAGCACGAGGCAACTTGAGTGATTGCTAGTCCAATTATGTTGTCCTTTATTGGGGACATTTGAACGGAAAACACGCGGAATCAGGTGTGTGCAAGCCCCCAGTGAGAATAGATATCACGCCCGTGCTTGAGGGTACTTCAACTTCAAGTGTCGTAACAAGTGGTCACTCGGCAATGGTCGTTCTGATTTTCTGAGAAAAAANTGTAATGTCAAATTGTTACACTGTAACTGAAGGTTGAAGGGCTAGAACAGAAGGAGAACCTGCATTGAAGGCAAGTGTCATTATTTGCACACCAATCAGGTTATCAAGGAGTCCGGACGATGCGTTATGTGACTAGGGTATCGATTCAAAAGGGTAAGGGGCAATGCGTTGCATACATCTAGAACTGTTAAACTGGGATACTCGGAGATTGCACGTATTTCCTATCAAACTCCTTCAAAGGGTCCCAATTCAAAGTCTGAACACTTACTATCGTCTCAGATGTATCCAAGCGCGACTTCAAAAAATAAGCAGTTATTGGGGGAACTGTCCAAGAGCATTGGGTCACTGGCTGATGGATATCTTTTTGGACAAGATGATTACAGGTTGTGCAAGGGCATTCATCGGAACCTAATATGCCTATCCTCTGACAAGGGACGGGAAGCAATAGCACGGCTTGAACATGAGGAGTCAAGGCAAGAGTCAAGGACCACGTTTTGAACCAACACCGCGTCTGGGGTAGCTTAGCGGCCCGGGGATCCGTCACCTTCCATGAACGTTGTACGATGCACTACTATTAGAGCTCTGTATTCTACTGGCATATGAGGGTCTTTACAGTGGTAAATTTGCACTGGGCATACTTTGTACTCTAAGAGGTAAGAGTTTATACATAAACTGGCTCTCTCGGTACGTATTCGCTCACCGTGTGGCGTTATGATACGTATACTGACCCACACTGCCAAATGCTAACTTTAACAGGGAGGATATCTAGTAAAGCTCCATGAATGGGCCTCAACGGGCATATCTATAGTTACAGAAAGGGAAGCAGATAATTATCTAAATACAAGTCATAAAAACCAACATAGAAAATCAGACATAAGAATCGTAAAGCAATCAATAATATTCCTCTTCTTTTACGCAGCCAGCAAGACCTGTCCATCGACCACCTCCAGCTCCTGCACTGTCCATAGCATCTATGCTTGGTCGAGGTTTGAAACTCTCGCGCTTGGCTCTCGAAGCCTTCTTTGCAAGCCCTGCGTATCCACCTCCACCTCCACTCGCGTAACGAGACGACGTTGAATAGGACAAGGAGTTGGCAGACGGTGGTCGGGAGTAATTCGAATGAGCCGATGTGAAGACGCCACTTGTAGGAACTCGCCCGTGACCTAGTGCATGATGCTGGGTACCAGGTTTAGGTATGGGCATTGCAACATGTAGGACGTGACCACTCGCGGCAGGCCGAGGGACCAGTGAGGGGCCGCTAACTTTGTGTGGAATCTTGGTGGGAGATCCAGGACGACCATTTCCGATCCGTGATGACCCCAGCGGTGCTCTACCATTGGGAGCGAAGATAAGATTGTCTGTACTTGACATCTTCTGTCGTTTACTAGGTAGAGAGTTACTGCCCATTGTAGACGATGGTCGAATTGCAGGTGTAACGACTCCAGTTTTTGCAGGTGCGTAGGAATCAGGGGTGGTCGCTCGTGCAGGCACAGAGCCTGCACGCGACCCACCTGAAGGGGGCTTACGCTTCGAGTTCTCTTGGTCCGTAGAGCTAACGGTACGCATAAGTATTTGAAGAATACTTTCGCCGTGAACGAGGAATGGGCGGCCAGCACCCTCTTCCCAAGTCGGTATCGAGGCGAGAAGGTCTTGCTCAAGCTAGAACGCGTCATTAGTGTTTTAAACACGCAACAACTGCAGAGTGAAGAACTTACCCGTGGCTTTTCTTTCTTAACCCGTTTCCTCATCTTTTCCTCTCGCAATAACCGTCCAGGATCTCGCGCACCTCGACCAAGGAGCCGGGTCTGATCATTGGCGGCGGCGGCTAGCTCTTTCTCCTCTTCGCAGATATCGAAGTACTTCTTGATACCGGCAAGTAAGGGTGCTTTCATCCTCTTCTCTTCCTTCAACCGCCGAATCTCATCCTCGTGGATGGTCAGCAATTCTTCAGTGTGCTCATCATCGGCAAATGGTGCAAAATCTTCCCTCTCCTCTTGCCCCACCATAAGATCGTCCCAAAGTTTGACAATTTCTTCCCGGGCATTCTCAACGAATACACCCATCCTCTCGCGTTTCAACTCCATCATCCTTTCAAGCTCTTCTTCATACTCTCGTACAACTTCGTTCGTACTGCCTCTATGTTCTTCAACGAAAGCGTCCATGTCAGATTCGTGTACACCAAGACGTTTCCAGAGTCCCTCCAGTTGGTCGTACATCGCCTGAATATGTGCTTCTCGTCGTCGTTTGACGTCTTCTAAGGACATTCTCAGATCATTCGCCCAGCGAATGAGACCTTGAGACGGTTCAACGTTCTCCAAGCCTATGGGTACAGATGGGTTTTCAGGAAGAAGGCCCTCATCAGCTGCTTCTTCTATACGGGCGATAAAGCGCGCCAGAATACGCTGGTAACTTTCCTCGGACTCTTCTTGTTGAGAGGTGGAGGACGCTGGACGAGAGGTGGGGATAGGGGATGGCGCACGAGTAGGATCAGAAGAAACAGATGCCGCAAAAGAAAGTGTTGATCTTCCTGCAGATGTGGAGGAAGACGGGGATGGTGTTAAGTCTGCTAGGACTGGAGGGGCAATCCCAAGTTCAGTGTAGAGCCAATCAATTTGAACTAGTGACCCCGAGATTTGGATAAGGCGCTTGGACTAAATGTACAATGAGAGAATGATTGGGAGGGGGACAACGAAGAAGCACTTACCACCTCACCTTTCCCTCGCACAAGTTCCTTCTCTAGCTTGAGAAAGCGTTCTGGCGTGACATCCCGCTGGGATCCGGGGTCACTTCCCAGTGCAGGCGCTGGTTCAAGGACATCAGGGGAAAAGAAATCCGGCCCCAAAGTCCGTGCCATGACATTTAGACGTCCTGTTAGCATCGTCAATTGTTCGAGTTTCGTATGATATAGCTATTGAAGGGTAATTAGAATACCAAGTATAAGAAGTTAATGCCACATACTTGTCGTAGCTTTTCTTGGTAATGAGAAACAGTTTCGTGCCTTCGCGGTAATACCTGTTCCTTGGAAAGTTCAGCTACGCTCGTTCCGGTAGCCTTAATATTTCCTCCCAGTGCATTCGAGTATCGGTCGCACTCGAGTTCCACCGTTTCGCACTTCTCGAGCCATCTTCCTACTTCTTTCTTCCTCGAATCAATCTGTATCTCTACACTTTGCATGAGATTCTGCTGCAACGATTTCAGCTCATCTTCCAAAGCAGTGGAAGGGAGGCCAAGCTGGGCATGAAGGGTGGGTAACAGTTGTGTTTGGGATTGTAGGTGGGTGTGTAAAGTGTTCAGAAGATTCGTTAGAAGTACAGAAGGTTGCGCCATGGCGCTCGCGATGGTGGTTCAGTGTAAACCTGGGGTCGTAGTTGAAGTTCAAGTTTGGCAACAGGCAGAACGTGACCGAGATGATTTGTCATCAGAGTAGTCCATGACCAACGCCTCATGCGWCCTTTCTTCACGCAACGTTTGAGAATGTCCATTGGCGACTTTCCACACGATACCTGCTTCTGTGTAGCTGTGGCCGTATTCCGGTATGGGAGACTTGGATCAACACATCAAACTACACAAGAAACAAGCTGCTTCTCCCGACAAACAAAAGATGCTTCGATGCTTCAATATGAAGGATCACCACTATGCATTTGGCTTTTCCATCTCTTTCGGCATAATTCTTGTCTGGTGCTGCTATTCCCCCGGTAATTAAATGAAGGAAAACTGTAAAGTAATTGAGGTTATCGCTGCATCCCCTACACTTTTTTTCCACTGCCTGGGTTCTCCGCCTGACCTACCTATTCGAAGGTAGGTAGGGATCTGAGGGGATGGACCTAAAGTGTCAGTACCTGCTTATCTTATTCAGTCCACGAAAACCTTGCCTATCGATGTTGATATCCAATACAGGAGATGAATCTATGAGTTCGCTCTTCATCCGCGCCCTAAATCCAGGCCAAGGATCTGTCCCGACTATCTGATCTGCACAATTGGCTATCATAGTGAACTTAGAGTGGAAATGACAGTATTTATCCTGGTGGTGAGATGCTTCTATCTACCTTCCGCGTTGTGCTGCGTACCCGTTTTTCATTCCAGCTTTTGAAAATGGGTATGTACATTCCGTCTGAGCAAGTTGAATTCCATAGCCATTCCTCGGGGATTAACAGCTGGAGAATAGAAAACTCTAATGTAATCGAAACATCCAATACCGGCGTCTAAGGAGGCTTCGGGCAGATTGTAAACCTTGCATCTTTCACTCTATGTCACTTTGCCAGTATCCGATTACAGACGAGTTTTCAGGTCAAATTTTAATACACGAAGCTTGCAAGTGTGTCACCATAAGGTATATTATCAGTTCCCTCCTACATTCCAACACACACAAAAGTAAGCTCAAAACAAGATCATATGGCCTGTCTATACTACCTGGTGTTTGTACCAATGCACTCGAAGCTATGAACATCGAACTCGATGAATTTACAGGCTCCCTCCGGGGTCGGAAAACTCCAACAGCAACAATATATATTACATTCCTTGAATCATGTGTGGCTCTGCTGAGCTGCATTCATGTTTCTTACGCCTCCTTATGAGTCTTTACATGCGTGCTTGTTGTCGCGGTCGGTTTCGAAACTGTTGGTCACCTCAGGCTTCGCTTTGCTCTCCCGCATTTTGAGTGTCGTTCCTGTTAAATCCTAGGGGCTGGTAGGATTACGAGCTTCAAAATAATCATCCCCGCTGGGCTGAACGACGACCGGCAGTGTCACCGTTCATACCCATATCGAAAGCATAGTGTGGTGAGCCGCTTCACACTGTGGCCATGACAAAACTCCGGAAGCTCGCATTGGCGTCCGGACTGTAAGGTTGGTGAAAGTAAGTAGGCATTGCAATTTCCGACAACCTCGTCAATCTGGAAGGATTCATGAAACATCTCTGCAGGTTGGAGACACAGATTGTGGAGACGATATGATCTGTTTCTCGTGTTCGAACAAATTTTGAATTGTAGCTGAATGGTTTCATCTAGTACTCTGTGATTGAAATTGTGGATACGAAGTACATCATCACCTCGTCGCCACTCAGGATGGGTTCATCATTTCATTCTGTGAATGAATTTCTTTTGGTTACAATGTTTGCATATGCCATAGAAAGCTCTGGCAATCGAACAATCAAGGGTTCAATGAACGCCGCAATCCTGTCCAGCCAGAGCTGTAAAGGTGTACCTATCGATTACCAGTACAGAGCTCTGCGATAGATCAAATTTAAAGCATTGCTATCGGACAATTTCTTTCCTTTCCCAACGCTCACTCGCGAACATGGCCGTTTTTCGAGCCAACCTTGCCCGTGCAACGCCAAAGCACAGGATGGCACAGCCACAAATCTGGCGCTGGTCTCGGCGATGCCCGTGATGCTGTCTTCTACCTCAAATCGTCGTCACTAACTTTCAAACCACTTCCCTCACTCCCAATCTCACTAACGACCCTCACACTATGGCTGATCAACTTGTAAGCCCTATTAACTCTCAAATTCCCCAGCAAATGTCTTATCAAAGTATATGCATCTGTTCTAACTCTACTATTCTCTACTTTCTTCGATTACTTCAACTTGCAAAATACGCGCCCATCGACGTTGGTTTTGTCATGTAGTCCCAAGGTATGTTGTTCTCCCCCAAGTTATTTCAAGATCGCTACTAAAGCTTGGTGAACCCAGAGCAAATCAACGGTACATCTCATCTTTCTTGCTTCCCAACCATGGAGCACTCATCATCGTGCTCGATTTCCAGAGTTCAAGGAGGCATTCTCCTTGTTTGACAAGGGTTCGTCCGTGGTCTATTCAAATGCTTGACAAGAATATTTACCCATGCGTAGATGGCGATGGTACCATCACCACCAAGGAGCTCGGAACCGTCATGCGTTCCCTGGGTCAAAACCCAACCGAAGCAGAACTTCAAGACATGATTAATGAGGTTGACGCTGACGGAAATGGCAACATCGATTTCCCCGAATTCCTCAGTGTACGTCTATCGCTACTTCGTTTTTTGTAATTGTCGATTACTGAACCTTTGTTGCTGTAGATGGTATGTTAAGCGCCCCGCGGCACAAAGTAAAATATTCACCACTTTCCAYATACAGATGGCACGTAAAATGCGAGACACTGATAGCGAGGAGGAGATCAAGGAGGCCTTCAAGGTTTTCGATAAGGATGGAAACGGCCACATCAGCGCTGCAGAGCTGAGGCACGTCATGACGAACCTCGGTCAGTGCAACATATATCTCCTGTATATTTCTTACGACTGAACCTGTTTGATACGTCAATACAGGCGAGAAACTCACAGATAATGAAGTCGATGAGATGATTCGCGAAGCTGACATCGATGGAGACGGCCAGATTAACTACGAGGGTAAGCCTTTACACTAACCAAAACCTTGTCCCCCTCTATGCACACATCTGATAACCTTATTTTTAACTCTACTTCCCACATCAGAGTTCGTCAAGGTAAGAGTTGACCGTCTAAGGTTTATCCCTGGTTTATGATTTCTTATCTCCTGTTTTTCTTCACAGATGATGCTCTCCAAGTAGAATCGCTTCCCCATTCGCTCTCTTATAACCTCCGGGCACCTGTTGTACGACCTACTTGTGAATATTTTGGAAGAATCAGACCAGAAGTATGCTTTCTCTTATTTCCAGGCGCGCAACGGATAATCTTTGTGTTGCGCCTTCTTTTACCTGTTTTTGTTTTAATGTATGACTACTTTGCATATACACATGGACATTGATAGGGAGGGAAATTTTGTGGACATAGGTACCCTTGGAGCAGCTTTCCACCTGAGGCTGCTGCGGCCCTCAAGCTTCAACTTGCCCACTTGCCACTGGGTCGCATTCGTGATCTTTAGGATGTCCCGCACTCGCGATCGTATTTAATACTTCCGGATCATGTTTGGGGTCTAGAGCACCACCTTACTGAGAAGCTCTTCCCATGTCGCAGAAGTGCGATCTAGCCTAATAAATTCCTCGACATTGTAGTGGCGGTAAAGTTCTCGGGTCCCGGACCGAGGTCATTGTTCAAGATGATGACCGGTCGAGAAACAACTTTGTGCAATGTGCAGTGGCCGACCAAACTCTCCATTATAACTTGAAAATACTGACATGTCTCCCATCTCTACAACGAATCACTAAAATCAATACGGTGGTTCATTCCTTTGTTAAATTCTTGGTCTTTGGTTTTTCACAAAGGAACTCGATGCTAATAAGATACCCTCCGTTTCACGACTCTTGCACTCCTTAGAGCTATAGTACAGGACCAATGGTCCATCGCACAGGTAGATTTTGTTGATTCTCCCCCNTTTCATGCTTCACCTTGCTTTCCCACCCGCTCGTACTTATCTTTTGATTGTTTGTACACCAGCGTACAATGATCAATGAACGGGTGTGCAAACAAAGCTCAAGACAAAGCAAACGCTCAGACCTCACACTCCGATTGAGGTGCAGTACATATTCACCCTCAGCTCGTTCTCCAAACATGAATTCCTTTACCCCCGCCGCCGATGGACAAGTGGTCTATACCCACCACATCCCAAATCTTCGCAACGTCGAACCCGGTGACGAGCTCGAACAAGTTTCCATCTGTGATCAGAGGATGGCTCGTCGAGCGCAAGTTGCACATCCATCTCTCTCCCCCTGCATTTTACAACATGCTCGGTAGAGAGGGGAGGTTGAGTCGAGACTGGACGCAAATGACGCTACTCGAACGCGAACCCTGGGAACACGCCACGCAGGTCGTAGAAGTGTTCCAGCGCTTATGGGACACTATATTCGACTCAAACAACACACCTACCACCGCCCTGGAAGGGGAATTACAGGAGATGTTCACGAGAGATAAACTGACATTCGAACAATGTCTTATTTTGCTTGGATTGGTGTTCCCTGTTTTGGGGAGTGAGATGCAAGAGGAGGTGGGGAGAGTGCTAGGGAAAGCTGTAGAGGACTATGAAGAAGCCCAAGAGGAAARTTCAGTATCATTACCTCCCACACCACCGAGGCGAGAAACTAGAGGGAGAAAACGAGCGCGTCTTCTCAAAGAAGCTGGAGGAACCACTTCAACTGGCTTAGCAAAAACATACTACAGAGCATGATCAAGACGAAGGAGTGTGTGCGAGTGAAAGGTAGTGGAGAGAAATGCTAGGCATTATAATGGATTCTGGTTGATCCAGGCTATAGGATAGTGGGAGGGAATCAGAGGAGGCCGCAGCGTATGTAACTTTGTAATACTAGTAATTTGTATTGTCAAATCGAGACGGTCACTAGTGGCTGTTTCGCAGAGTCTACACTCTTTAAAGTAAATAGTTAGATAGCTGTTAATGAGACCCCTTATGTATACTTAGTCCCAATCATCGTCGTCATCGTCACCATCCTCATCACTGCTGTCGCCCATGTTCTTATTTCTCTGCATGAGTGCTTCAGCCAAAGCAGACGTGAGATCACCTCCTCCAGCGGCTGCTCCAGCAGCTGCACCCACCGCGGCGCCGGCACCTACAGCCATAGTTGCATCTGAACCTCCCCCGTGAGAGGGACTGGGGTTGTTGTCTGTCTTCCGAAGTTTGTGTATGCCTGCTCCTTGAATAGATGCGAGAAGGTCTGAACGTCCGGGCTGTGGTGGAGGTAGACCAGCAGGAGGACCACCTCCACCAGCAACAGGTGGTGGGGGTGGTGGCGGAG